>JAHXRV010011801.1:0-20680 GCA_019904355.1 Psilocybe tampanensis | reverse complement strand
CGAGACAAATTGAGAGGGGCAAGCGCCTGGAGGAAATTCAATAATACAATTTTGGACAATTCCCGAGAATCCCTCTGCCTTGTGTAGATACATTTCTTTCTTTCTCCATGTCTTGTTGATTTTTTTTTTGGCGGAATGATTGGCACCTCTTTTATCTCTCAGTATGTACATAAACCGTGCTGTTAGTTTTTATTTTTAAAAAATCAATTTATTTATTGCAACATGAATGTTAAGCTTAGCTATGAGATAAGTGGCCCCTAACAACGGATGTTCATAAAATCAGGTGTGAATCAACCGTGAAGGTTATGGTTTAAATTTAACCGGGGTGGCTTTTGCCCCCGGTGTCAATATCATATCAAAGAATTTGTCGTGTTTTGCTGTTGCTGATTTCCTTGTAATCCAGAGCCTAAGAACGGCTGAGCTGAACCAAAATTCATAGTTGGTGGCAATTGATATTGATTCAGAGAGGCACCTGCAGCCATGGACGCTCGGAAAGGATTCGCCGAACCTCCGCCCGTCATCTGAGGTCTCAGGCCCACTCCGAGCGTCGACCCCGTCGAAGAGCCAAAGCCCCCGGTAGCACCCGTAGGTTGTGAGTTTAGGAAAGGAAAGGCATTGGAAGAACCGCCATTTTGGGCCGGACTTGTTGTGAGGGAAGAGAACGGTTTTGCGCTAGAAGGTGAGGTCTGTCCATTGGTACTAGGAAGACCCGCCACCGAAGGTGTCGCGGGTGCAGATCCTGGAACAGGAGGAAGCGCTTCCATCATTGAGGTTCCGAAGGATGAAGAAGGTTTAAAAGGCTTTAGTCCAGCAAAACCAGTAAGATGTGGCTTTAAAGGAGCGTTAGACGACACTTGTATTGAAGTTGTGGATGATATAGTCGTTGCACCGGTTGGCTGGGTCGATAACGACGAAGAAAAGAGGGAGTCAGAATAGGTCGATCCAGTTGCCGTTGTTGTACTGCCAGTAAATGAGGGAGTGGTGGCGGTCGGTGTGGGGTCAGGCTTGGAGCTTTTGGAAAAGGCAAATGAAGAAGCGACGCTAGAGATATCAGTGGCTCCTGGATTTAATGTGCTGCTGCTGAAATTGAAGTTGCTAAATCCTGTAGGCTGCGACTGTTGCTGGTTTGGTTGAGGGGTTGGGGTGTTCAGGTTTGCATTGGTGTTCTGGTTTGCATTCGCATTACTTACACCCATTGACGACAATTCAAAGAGTGTGGGAGCCTTGGGCATAGGTGGCGGAGCTGTCGTTATAGGTCCAAAAGGATTTTTGGTCCCCGTCTGATGCGTTTTGACCGGCTGAGGCGTAGATGAAAGAGCGGATCCAGTTGAAGTGAGTGGTGTGGAAGCGGGACGGGCAGGTGTATTACTTGTAGCTGACGAACTTCCAACCGATGTGGGCTGAGGGGTCGCAAAAGACAACGGGGCCATTGTAGATTGGGCTGCTGATGAAAATGCTGGGGCGCTTGACATCCCAGAGCTTGAAGCTCCAGTCCAAGGTTGATTAAGTTGAGGATTTTGCCCCGGAATCGCTGGTGCTTGGCCTTGAGGAGCAGCACCAAACAATGCCATACCAGTAGATTGGGGAACAAGCATGCTTTGTCGGAAAGGATTTACTCCAGTGGCTTGTGGCTGCAAGAAACCGGTTTGTTGTGGCCGTAAGAAGCTGGGTTGTTGGGGTTGCTGGGGCTGGGGTATCTGAGCTTGGATTTGAGGCTGCTGTTGCTGTGGGATAATACCCGTAGTCTGTGGAAGTAGGTATGACGAGAAAGGCCGGTGCCCTGTCTGCTGTGGTGTTAAAAGATTGGCAAATGGATTTGGCTGCTGCGGAGCCACAAATCCTGTTGGTTGAAAGGCAAGTTGAGGGGCTTGTTGCATAAAAGGCTGTCCAGTTGGCATCTGAGAAAAAGGGTTGGTTGCTTGCTGGTGAAAATAAGCAGTACTTGGGCTATTGGAAGTGTACAGTCAAATTATGGGAAGTTTCCACGAAACATATATTATGTACCTGTTAGTCTGCGGATTGAACATAGTGGGCTGGCTCTCATCAATGGACGAGAAGAAATCAATGGCATCCTTGCCCTCAGAATGTGATGGTTTCGGTTGCTCCTTGAAGGTCACTTTGGATGAAGATGCGGCCACTGAGGATTTCCCGTTCACGGTCGCTGTGTTTGACCCGGGTAAGTATTTGGAAGGTTTCGCGATGAAACGCTTACTGACCTGCTTTGACTTGTTTTCCATTAGTACTCGACTTGGGCCCACCCTCTGTTGCTTCCTTGTTTGCTTTGTACTCGATACGATTCTGCTCGAAATTCTCATCATCTAGGTATTCTTGAAGTGCACCTGCTAACGACACAGGGGCCTAGAAATCCATTTGGTGAGTTTTGGAGTTTTAGTTTGATTGAGCTGGGTGTGTCAATACGCACGTGCTTCAGGTTCGGGATAGGAACGTTCAATAGATTTTGAAGTTTTTTGGCAACACCAAGGTATTCAACAACGTATTCCGTTTGTTTGCAGAAATGGCGATAGATTTTAAGAGCTTCAGTGGCATCCACATGAGACATTTCAAAGTAATGTTCTGGTGATGGCTATCAGATATTTGGGACAATGAAAACAGCAAGAAACATACCCAAAACGTTTATAACACCTTCATTCCCTGCTTGAAAAAGAATAAGAAGATCTTTGACAAGCATGCGCAGAGCAGTTATCGTTAATTCATCCTCCAGATCGTCCAGGTAAAACTGTAACCCAGGGTAATATCAGAAACCTGAAATGGCAAGCTTCGGAACGAACGCACCCTGCATTCAACCAAAGTATCTATCATACGATGGACGGCTTTAGTTTCACGCAACAAGCCCTTTTCCACTGTCATAGAACGCAATTTCCTGCCCATTATTGTTTTACTCCTAGCGGGAGCAGAAGCGATTGGTTTCGTTGCACGATCCTTCCGACCTCGGTAGCCTTCCTCTTCGATCGACTGCGAATTGCGCATGTCCCTGTTTGTGTCCGCCTGTACCCTCACAGCGTCATGCTTGAGGTCCTTGTACGCCTTAATTCTTGAATCCAGATACAACGCATAATTCTGCAAGTTCTGAGGCGCCGAATAACCTGTATACTCGTCAATATAGGAGAAAGTAGCTGGAATTCGTAGTATGCTTGCCTTCCCAATTCCCAGCCGAGATGTTTCGCAAACGCAGAACCTCCGATGATGACAAATAGGATAGAACGTTGTCCGTGGCGCCATTCCGTATCATGGTGTGTAAAACAATCAATGCTTTGAAAGCAACCTGTTCGCGGGTGTCACATTCAACAATTATGATTTTGCATCAAGCAGAAGGACGACACACAATAGCATTGGGTTCACGTATACGAGGAGAGAGGGCTCTGCAGACATCATGAATAGAACCTTCATCGGTCCAGGTTGCCGCAATGATAGGGTCAATATACTGTGCACAGAAACAATCGGTCAAACCGCCAGAAAATGCATGAAGAGAAGAGCATACCTTGGCCTTAGGAGGTGCGGCCTTTGGCTTGCAGGCCAATTTGACGACCTTGTCGTAACTGGACATGTTCGCAGAACGGCTGAGAGTCCAGAGTTGCTCTGCAATCGAATTGTGTGGGTTCAAACTCAGCCCATCATCACGATCATGTGCCTTGCTTTCAGGTTGGCTTGGCGTTGGCACTTGACAAAAACACGACAGATTTTGGTTAAATAAACACAACACTGTTCATTAGGATACAGCTTCATTACAAGGTTGGTTATCTAAATGAGCCTGCTCTACAGTGATAAGAGAACTAGAGATGTAATTGTTGATATACCAAGAGTCATTGTAGTAACTCCTGGAACAGACTTCTCTGCCCCCGAGCTCCCCTTAGGAATAAAATTCATCTGCGGCTGAGGTGCATTGGGGTTTGGTAATTTTGGTTTTGAATTAGCTAGAATAAACTGGGTGAGACTTCAACCGTAGAAACACAAGGCTATAACAAACCTGGAGGAGAACCCGCCCCAGACGAGCCAGAGCCAGTAGAGCCACCCCCAGAACCTGCGTATTCAGTTAATTCAGAATCTAGACGGAATACTGGAGAATATCGCTGACCGCATTCTAAGTCATAAGTATTTACCGCAGTGTTCTGATCCTGTGCTGCGCACTGCGTAGACACGCAAGTGTTAACGGAGGGCTCAGCTCCTGCTGAACACAGACAAGTTCCATCAGTCCTGAATCCAGAGCACATTCTTTAGCAGGATGACTATTGCAGCAGATAGAAACGATTTACGAAGGGTCACATCCGACCTGTGCAAGGCATTGTACGGCGCACGCAGGAATAGTCTGAGCCAACGTGTACTGGACAATCAAGGATCCAATGGAGGAGGCAAAAAAGAGGGAAATCTTCATGATTATGGATGACTGTGAATCAACACAGGGAGGAAAAGGAAAGAAAATGATAAGTATATAGGGATTCGTTCTCGATGGATGAAAGACCTGTTTAAATGCATTTAAAAATTGGATGGGCGCAAGTGTTCAGAGGACATCCGTCAAGGCATGGAAACCTCTCGACGCGCCCAGGAAATATCTATGGCAGGTTAGACCGTATAGCGCCTGCGCCGACATTACGACGCGGAGGGAAGTATCGACAGCAGCTTTAAATCAGTGAAGTTTCATAGGGATCCTCAATGAGTGTTTTTTTCCGTCACATCGCAACAACAGCAATGAAGATGTGCGTGCGTGTGTCCCTTTGCTCTCAGTTGTTGACCATAAAATTTAGTGTCGGTAAACGGGTTTGAAGATGAAAGGTGCATCATCCAAGCTATCGGAGAAGGCGTTGAGTTGTTGCAAAGTAGCACCGGTGCATCAGTAGCTTGATGTTTACAACTTGGCATTGAGCGCTTTCGACATTCAGATGACGTCCTAGTCGAAACGTCCTCGGCTTGAACGTTAAACTCCTATGATATGAGATATCTTTGGAAATGTTTCCGATACCACAGCCATCCTGGCAGGTAAATGGGAGTTTTGAGGAAGTCTATCGAAGGCTGAAGGGGTTCAACGTTCAAGATCCAGAGAGTGGCTTGAGCAATGAGAGAGGCAGTCGAGGAGTACTAAGAGATCCTTGTTTGGTCGTATTGATTCTCTGACACCGAAATGGATCTATTAATAACTTGGATCCAAATCTAATTTGAATCCCAACCATCATCTTTGTTTCCTAAACATCTTCCGCATCGGCCTGCGTATCTCAAACGCAAGGCGTTCACGTTCACGTTCGCTACTCTTTGACATTCTACACATGCTCTAATCCGCGCTCTTCACTGATCAATACTTCAAACACGCACAAATCGATCCAAGGTTATTCGATAATATCTCCGAACACTGTGTATTGGGGACGTAGTTGGGGTGTAACACCAACTGGCCGTCTTATCGACGACAATTTGGCAGAAGTCACTCATTTATCCTATAAATGGGCTACAAGCTCCTATTGGGTTTCGATTTTCATTCGAGTTGGGCAAGCTGGGTTCGAATAAGCCGGAATCGCCCCTTACTGAGGAACACCGTCTATGGAGCGCTCGTTTCCCTGGTTGTCTACGCCCTTATCTTCACAACCTTTCCATCCAAGGCTCCCTCCATCCTCCCAAATTATTCCCGTCCCTCACCACAGGACGTTTCGCCCGCTACATGGAAAGTACGAGCTGGTCAAGTGAAAGCTGCGTTCAGGCATGCTTTTCGTGGTTATCAAGAACATGCAGCCCCAGCCGACGAATTAAAACCTCTTTCAAACACACCTATCAATAAGTACTGTCATCTCGTCTTGTTCTGTTTATATTAACTGCATTCTGATCCTATTGGATTGAACAGCTTCAATGGTTGGGGGGTTACAACTTTTGATTCTCTTGACACCATGCTTCTGATGGGTCTCGAGGAAGAGTATCAACAGGCTATGAAGACTGTTGGGGAGGCAAATTTTTCAAAGTCTGAGGTATTTGCAGTACCAATCCCATGATCTTTGTGTTCTGAATTGTGTTTCGAAGCCCCCATTTCTGCCCTTTTTCGAGACTATTATCAGATATCTTGGGGGACTTTTGTCTGCCTACGCCCTACGAAAAGATCAAGTGTTGCTGGAACGAGCCGAAGATCTCGTCGGTCGGGTCGATTCGATTTTTAATAAGCAGACTGGCCTACCCTATTATTCCGTCAATCCTCAAACGTATGTGATCTTGACCTTCATCAGCTCATGGAAATTTCACAGAAATAAACCGCAGTGGGCGCCATCAAGGGCCTGAAATCGGAATTCTGGCAGAAATCGGAACATTGCAAATGGAATATGCCTATCTTGCTAAGTTGACTGGCAAGGTGGAATATTTCAATCGTGTGGGTATGAATGAATTGTTTCAGGTAGCTCCTACTGATTCTGCTCTACAGTCTGAAGGAATCATGAAGACTTTGAGTTCCGCCAACCTCACATACACATCCGGGATGCTTCCGGTGAAATGGAACATCACTTCTGGCGAAATCTTTAACTGTCGGTTCCAGTCTCGAATTTCCTAAAATGCGGTACTTACTTACTCTTTCCATATTGTGCAGATCATCTATCGGTGGGAGCCCAGGCGGATAGTACGCATGAATACCTCCTCAAACTATTCCTCCTAACTGGGAAGACGGATAAACGAAGCTTAGAAATGTGTAAATCCATCAATCTTGAAACCCTTTACAACCGTTTATACCTCCCTTTACAGATATCCGAGCAACAACATATATTATCTCACATCTTCTCTATTTGTCGCCCACTCGCAATCTACTCTACGTCACTGACACTAATAGCGCGACATTTGACTCCGGGGAATCTCCAAGCCATGTTTTCGAGCATCTGTCCTGCTTTTTGCCTGGATTGCTTGCCCTAGGCGCACACACTCTACCATTGGATAGGCTTGAGGAATTCGGGGTCGACTTCGATTCCTTAGGAAACGAGGATATATATGGATATGGAGGGAAAGCGTACGCGCAACTCAAAGGATACAATCTCAAAGACCTCCATTTGTGGGCAGCCGAAGGTCTTGGGCATACCTGCTGGGTAACATATGCTGACCAACCAAGTGGCTTGGGGCCCGATGAAATGGGTATGGATATCATTACAAAGAAGAAGACATGGAAAGAAGATGGGGGCACTTGGAATCGAAAGCCGGTAAGTTATCTATGGATAGACGCTCTGGGTAGATGGAAGAAGAGCGGCGGAAGAGGAGTCGCACCTGGGTTGGCCGACCCCGTGCCGGTTGTTTACTCTGAAAAAGAGAGACTGTGGGGCGCTGCCCAAGGGAGAGACTATATAATCAGGAAATCCGGTTATCTGTTAAGACCAGAGGTACGAGATGTTTTCAGCTATGAACTTGACCCCTCACCACCCCACGTCGGACGTTTTTTAGACGGTTGAATCGCTTTACTTGTTGTGGAAGGTTACTGGGGACGCAAAATGGAGAGTACGAGGATGGAAGATCTTCGAGGCGATCGAGAGGGAGACGAAAACATCGAGTGGATACGCAAGCCTTACATCTGTGGAGACAACTCCTGCAGCCAAGGCCGACAGCATGCCGAGGTAGGCTGGCTCTGAAGATTCCGATTGGTGTCACTCATTTATTATTTCATCAGCTATTTCCTTGCAGAAACGTTGGTACTTTTTGGTCAACAGAAGGAACTTTCTCACCTGACTGATTTTCAGGCTCAAATACCTCTATCTCATGTTTCTCGACGATGACCCGATTTCACTAGACACATGGGTGTTCAATACCGAAGCACATCCCTTTCCTGTGTTCAACTGGACGACAGAGGAGAGAGCCCGCTTCAACCTGTAGACTTTTCTGCGTCTAGACTGCATCTATAGCACTACTATATTCGTCTAATTTTCAATAAAACAAATTTATGTTCGGATCATTGGAGGAAATAAACTGTTCCGGGCCGTTAGATCTCCCCGCCAAAAGTATTATAGCTTCTAAGCGGGTCATGCAGTTGCTCCCAAGATGGTCGGGCGTTCTCCGCGTCCACGGCGCTCTTAGAAGGCCTATAAATTCTTCCACTTCTTTCAGATTTCGCTCCCCATTCCCCCGCTTCTTGTCAATCATGTCCCAACCACTCAAAACCGGCCAATTCATAGGTTCTCTCGACTGTGGCACCACGTACGCTTTATTGCCTCTTATAACCTCAATTTTTATCTTCATCTCTCTTCTATAGCTCCGTCAGGTTCATTGTGTTCGATCAGTACGCGAATATCATAGCCCAACACCAGCTCGAGTTTCCCCAGTACTATCCTCACCCTGGGTCAGTTTAGCTTCGCTTCTGATCCTTCGTTTCTGTTTAACTCAAGATGGTGTTGTAGATGGCATGAACACGATGCCAATGAAATCCAGCAGCACGCAGATCAATGTATCGAGGGTGCCATGACCGAGTTGCAGAACCTTGGCTGGTCAAAGGACAGTGTCAAGGCTATCGGTACGCGTTTCTTCCTCCAATTTTCGCGTTTCTCTCGAATAAATTTATCCATTACCAGGAATCACCAATCAACGGGAAACTACCGTCTCCTGGAGCCGCAAAACTGGAAAACCCTTGTGCCGAGCCATTGTTTGGACTGATTCACGGACTAAAAACACTGTCGCCCACTATGAGAATAAATTAAAGAATGACGGTCTTCAAGTGTCGCCCGGCGTCTGGAAGAAAGGTGCGGAAGGTGTGGAGAGCCTTCGCAATATGTATGTTTAATTTATTTACCCCTCATTTGAAATCCCGGCTAACCTCCCGTAGCACCGGCCTTCCTCTCTCCACCTATTTTTCAGGTATCAAATTGCGATGGATGATTGACAACTATGCAGAGGTACATCAGGCGCACGAAGCAGATGACCTCCTCTTCGGGACGGTTGAATCCTGGGTGGCATATGTATGCAATGCAATCTATCTTCTGCTCGCACGTCACTCATTGTGTTTCTATCACAAAAATAGAATCTTTTAGGTGGTGTTGAGAAGAGTATCCATATTGGCGAGGTCACCAACGCGTCTCGTACTTTACTCATGAACATGTCAACCCTCCAGTGGGATGATTGCTTGTTGGACTTCTTTGGTTTCCGGAAATCAGTCCTACCCAAGCTTGTGTCCACATCGGAAGTGTACGGTAATATCACCTACGGCCCGCTGAAGGGTGTGCCCATTGGTGGGCTTGTCGGTGACCAACAGGCCGCTTTGATTGGGAACAAGTGTTTGAACAAGGGAGAGGCCAAGTGCACGTACGGTACTGGCGCCTTCTTATTGTTCTGCACGGGAGACGAAATCGTCAAGAGTAACCATGGATTGATCAGCACTGTATGCATCATTTTGAATTTTCCCGCTTCTTGTCTAATTCCCATTTTTTCAAGGTCGCCTATCAGGCAGGTCCAGATGCGAAACCAGTCTATGCACTCGAAGGGAGCAGTAAGTGCGAGACTTTTTTTTCCTTTCTTCGTTGACTCATTTTTTTTTTTTTTTGTTACCAAGTCGCTGTTGCCGGGAGTGCTATTAAATGGCTGCGCGATACCATGAAAATTATCAACTCCGCCGCCGAAATAAACACCCTGGCAGAACAGGAGCAAGACTCAGGAGGACTTTACTTTGTCACCGCTTTCTCTGGTCTCCTTGCGCCTTATTGGGATCCTGGTGCCGCCGGTGTCCTTATCGGCATTTCTCAATATACGAACCCCTCCCACATCGCCCGAGCAACTCTCGAGGCCAACGCGTTCCAAACACGCGCCGTCATCGAGAGCATGAAACTCGACTCTGGGAATGAACTGAAGCACCTAAAAGTCGATGGGGGAATGACCAACGGTGATTTGGCCATGAGCATTCTCGCAGATACAGGTGGTTTCGAGGTTGTACGTCCTGAAATGAGAGAGTGAGTGTTTTTTAAAAATAAAATAAAATAAAAGTGTGTTACTGCATCGCTAATCATTCTTGATTTTGTACAGATCTACCGCTCTTGGTGCCGCTCTTTGCGCTGGAGCAGCTATCAAGGCCTTTGGATGGGACCTGTCCAAGCCAGAAACTCTCCTCGAAGTCAACACCAAAGGAACCCGAGTGTTCACCCCCAGCCAAGAAACAGAAAGCAGGGAAACTAAATGGAAATTTTGGAAGAAAGCCGTGGAGCGTTCTTTGGCTTGGGATGAGGGTGTTGATGCTTGAAGTATAAAATCGATCTAAAATCCTACTGTCCTTCAAACTAAATCTATAGCAACATCCTTTTTGTATTTTTATCAAATCAATTACCTTATGTGTAATATTATAAACCTCAGTTGTCCACAGTGTATCGAAAACATACATTCGGATAAAGGTAGGATGATATCCGCGAGACGATAACCTGAAGAAACTATCGGCCAAACTTTTTCAGTGGATCTGATTTTTTCTTGCCGCCGCGACCACCACTCCCTCCACCGCGACCGCCACGACCCCTCCCTCGACCTTTGCCACGTACATTATCCTTCCTGAATGGCACAAACTGGCTTGGTTTATCTTCGTCCCCTGCCACATCGCTACCTGGCACAGGAGCAATGCGGGGTAACAGATATTTGGGAACATGCTTCATGTGCGACTGGATTCGCGTAGGGTGGAGAGGCTTGTCATGCCTCAAAAATTCAAGGTCAAGCGGGTTATCTTCGAAGTGAGCCTGGAAAGATAGAATAAGATAAAATAAAACAATAACTCCCAAGACATGACACACTTTAAGTTTATCAGAGTTCAAAATCTCTGTTTTCAGCTCTTTTACTCTCGCCTCTCGGATGGCGGCTCTTGTGACGCTTCGAAGCGCATCTTCCATGCGGTACCTGAAGGCCTCTACTTGCTTCATGTCGAATTTATATTCTTTGATCTTGCTCCCCCGGGCTCCTTGTTCCTTTTCGATCTTGCTGAAAACCACTTCGTCCTTCTCCGCGGTCGGCAAACATCCGACCACTTTGTTTTTCCCCCATTGTTCTCTCGGTACGACGAAAGAAAGTGACATCCCGGTACGACCGGCTCGAGCGGTACGCCCCACGCGGTGAGTATACGACCGTGAGGTAGTTGGTAGATCAAAATTGAGGACGCAAGCCACATCGACGAAATCGACTCCTCTTGTAACCCCGTATTCTTTATCTTTGCCTTTGTCCTTTCGGTCACGTTTTCTAGGCTTACTTGTGGAAGGTGAAGATTCCCGTTTTCGCTTCTGGGATTCGATTTTAGACGAAGATGGTTCTGACTGGTTCTCAGCAACAGGCTCGCGCTGGGTTGATGTGACTGTTATCAAGGACCAAGACATTGGTGACTTTATGGAACGAGAAACAGTTTACGACTTACATTCTTCTTCTTCCTCCCCTTCCTCCTCCTCGTTTTCTTCTTCGGTATCATATTCTGTCTGTGCTCCACTTTCGTCTGTGGCAATGATATAATCATATACACCCTTGTTGAACTCCTGTACTACGTGATATCTGATACAAATGAGAATAAAATCGGGCCAGCAAAGATAACTCAATCGTACCGCGAGTTCAAGGGAAGTTCAGAATTGAGAACACAAGTTTTTATCGAAAATTGTTCCAAGAACAGCTTCAGACGATAACTCCGGTCGACGTCGTTCACAAATATGATGCATTTCCCTCTGATCAACTTCAATTTCAGGATGACATATACAAGGAGAAATTTGTCGACTTCAGAACATCTAAGAGATCAAGAGTCAAGCGGTGTTTTCTGGATCGAAATTTTATAACACACCTGACGGCGTACTGACTCAGAAGAGCAGCTTCGTCTTCTCCTTCTTCTAATTTTAAGATGGCCTATGGTAAACCTTGAGAACTGAATCGACAGAAAGAAAGAAAAATCTTGCGCACTGGATTTCGGAGAGCAATCCCTTTTAACATTTCCACGTCCTCAGTCATAGTGGCGCTCATCAAGAACGACTGGTAGACTGTGGGTAGATATCCACCACTGAAAATCCCTCGTACATCTTCGTCGTGTCCGTACGAAAGGATGAGATCAGCCTCGTCAATGACAAGTGAGTCCAACGAAGTCAGTGAGAGTATTTTGGCTTGAACTAGACTGAGTGCTCGGGAGGGTGTGGCAATGACTATGTCGGGTTTGTCTGCAAGAAGGGATCTAGCGAATGTGTTAGATAGCAGACCCAAGAAAAAAATCAACGGCGACGGACCGTTGTAGATGTGAAGTCGTCCCGGACGCTGCATTGGTTATGACAACATCTTTATCACAGTAAGCGATGAGGCTTTTTAGCGACGTGGAAACCTGCTCTGAAAGCTCTTTTGTTGGAACTAGGATAAGGGCTCTGGTGGCTTGCCGGCTTTCGTCCTCAGGTGCTAGATTCTGATCTCTACTGGTTAGCATTAAGCTTGAGATAGCACGACAAGAACATACCCACACTTTTAATGCTCAGGATCTTCTGAACAATGGGAATACAATACGCGGCGGTCTTCCCACTTCCTGTGCGTGCTCGAGCGAGTATATCACGGCTTTCGAGGGCAAGAGGGATGGCCTTGGCTTGGACGAGAGTTGGCCTGGCAAATCCTGAGTCGGCGAGAGCACGAAGAATTCGAGAATCAAGAAGATGTGAGAAGGAAGCGAAAGTAGCTTTTTTGTCAACTAAATGTGGCTCCATTGCATATGGAAAAACGGGACAGTACTGGACTCAAGTCAAGGAACACGGAAGGCTTCAACTCAAAAAATTGCTTACATAATTGTGTCTAAAAATACAAACGTGCGATAGCTCTACTAACTGGCAACTTGAACTACTAACTACAGGAAAACTACTAGCGACCTACAGAAATCCATGAGATAGAAAACATTGTACAAAATTCTCGACAAAGTAAGCGTTTGGGGTAACGACAATCACTGTATGCTACACTTGAATCTTCTTTCAAAGAGGCGACAGTCATTATAATGATCTGTGACTGCAGTCCCAACATCACCCCCATTAGTGGTATCGATCATCAACACTCCGCATCTGTAGCAAAAATGACTGAAATTGGTTCAGGACATTGAAATATACGAAAAAAATGGAGAAACGGCGTACACATTACATCCAGGGGACCCGCACTTTGAAGCACAGAATTAGCAATATAAAACTAATCATGATAGTGAGATACAAACCGTCATGTGGTTGCAGCCAGATTCCTTCTGAACTGGGGTCCGACATCCTATCCAGAGCTGAGTATGCGAGAGCTAGTGTGTCAGTAAAACGTACCTGGACAATATTTCCAGCCTTTCCTTCTCATCAATCGATCGATATTGCCGTTCTTGCAACGATGGCGTTCTTCAGAGCTTGCCACGGTCTTGAGGCAGCTTCTGCACCACTTATGTGCACATCTTGGAAGAGGGCATACAAGAATAGTCTGCAGCGAGTACTCGTCCCGGTCAACATTCATCCTTTCTTTGCATCTGGAATACAAAACACAGTTGAGAATCATCGAGCTCGGTGATAAGGAGAAAAAAGGAACCTCGGGCATTCAAGAACAATTGAGTGAGAGTTCATCTCAATTTCGCAGAATTTCCGTCGGTCTTCCTGTGTTAGCTCCAATTGATCAATAACATCTTGAAGAATACCTTTAGAATATATTAGGGTTTAATGACATTGAAAATGGTTCAACAGGACGTACGTGTTTTGGCTGTTCGCGTCCTTTCAGCGATGCACTCTGGACAAAAGATAGGGTATTTTCGATCCTCAATCTTGGTCCTAACGAAGCCTCCAAGGCACTCTTTACAAAAACGGTGACTACAAATCTCGAGAACGATAGTGTCAGCCGATCTGTGCATGTCACCACACACTCCACATTGAAAAGAAGCTTCTGCGTATGGAGGTGTATGATCATAAAGGTTTAAAGACTCGAACGAGTCCCCGTAATTCCTCTGTTCTGGAACACGAAGGCGTCCAGTTTGGGTTGTTGAAGAAGATGGCCAACTTGCGCTTTCCCGATCATTATTTTCAGTCTCCACGACAATCCGCGGTGTGCCGTTTTCTAGGTTTTCTTCCTGGTATACTTCCTGTTGAAGCTGGACAGCGAGTTGCCAGTCAAGTTCTGAAGAAGAAATCGAGGTTGATGGGTGGTTTTCTGCTTGCAATTTCTTCTGTAAAGCGACAAGCCACGTATATTCCGAGGACGTCTGGGGAGGGAGGACAGAAGCTATCTCCTCTTCATCTTGCAATTGTTGTAACAGAGCGGTTTCCCAATGATATGCTTTTTCCGAATTCTGGGAAGCGCGCTTACCAGAGCTAACAAGGCTCCTCCTCAAGTCTTGTATATACCTCCTATGGCAGAAATCCAGGTTTGCATTGTCACTGCTTTCGATCCTCCTGGAAGTGCTGGCGATTGGAGGAGCCGTTTCTTCTTTTCGATGGACAAGAACGTAAGACTTGGGCCTCCGAAGGTCAGTCGAGTGTTTTTGACTGTCATCCGTGCTGCTCTCTGGAGATGCTGATGAGGTTGTTTGCAGAGACAATGGCCAAACGTATTCTTGCCATCGAGACTTGGACATGGTGTCGGACGATGTATCTGTAATGACTGATCTACCAGAAGATGATAGAGCAGAGGTCCTTGCATCAGGGCCACCACCGAGAGAGGAAGTGATCGGACCGTGGGTTGGACCATGTAGAACAAAAGGCTTTTCCGGCACGGCTGGCAAGCGCAAGAGATTGTCGGCGGATAAGGTTTCTTTGGATAACGGTGCGTCATTCTCTGCTCCCACACAGCCGTGATCGGTCTCCTCAGTGTTCCTGCTCAACAGATAGGCAAAGAAAACAGAGCCTGGATTTTCAACACCGTGACTGGGAAATGATGCCGCCAGGACTCCTCGAAGAATCGTTTCTACTTGATCGATCCCGTCTGCTCGTTTCAATGACGGTCCAGAGGAGCCATTTTCTCGAGGACTCAAGTCGAAGATAATGTAAGTGGGTGCCCCACACGTGACAACTTTCAGGCAGACAACGACTTTCGCGTCATTCATGAAAAGAGAAGCGCCGAGGCTGTCATAGGAACCTATAAGCCAATCCCTAAGATCCTTATGGTTAATTGTTGCATTGTGCAGGACATAGTGACATACATCAAGATATAGGTCAGCGAACCGGTGTTGACCATCATAGTTTTTGATGAAGCAAGGGAGGTTTGGAAGATGGGGATTTTGAGAAGGTCATCGAAGCAACAATCGACCGGAATCTCAAGCCCTTTAGAGATATCGATGGCTTCCTGGGGAAGAAATGAGTTTGCTAAGTCGAACAAACGAAGCTGTACGCACATCGATCACAGTACGCGATGTCAGATGCTTTAGCAGTTTGGTATCCACAATCCCTTCCGCCTCCGCTCTGAACGCCAGATGTGTATAACTGAGCGCTATGCACCAACTAAAACTCCCATTCCCTCCAGATTCTGATTCCTTGGTGGAATGTACACCAGTCGACAGCACTTTTGGTAACTCCCTGGGTTCCTCGTTCAGCACCGGCCCGTCTAAATTCAACACCGGAACATCCATGGTAGTCTCGCAGAGTAACATTCCACATTCAGGATGTAGAAGACGAGCGGCCGCGAGAGTTTGTGCAGGTGACGCCGCCGAGAGTGGGATCGTCAAATGTTGGCTGGGGCAGTGGTTATATGGAAAGCTGACGAGACTCTCTTGGACTCTAGTCTTTAAATATGCATCGCCGCACCAACCACGCCCCTGCATGCCCATTCCATGACCCAGTGTTCCATATATATTCTCGGTGCCACCACGGATTGATAAGGGAATACTGTGTGTATGGCTGTGTTATTTGTGCCCAAGGACTCATGATTTGTAACATTTGACAAGGGAACCAGTACAAGTTGGTCAACTGTATAGGAGTATCAGCTATCAGCATATATAAGACAAATTCGACAAGCGGACCCACTGAAAAACATTCGTGGTTGGACATGATTTCGAACAAATCACTATTTCTGTCGGTGAAATGCCCATCTTTTGACAATTTCGTCAAGAACGGTACCTTGGATGTCCGTGTTCCTTCAATTCTCGACAAATTAATTAATGAGGCTAGCATCAGAAGGGGGAAAGCAAAGGCACAGAAAGCCTTTTGATGTCCAGTGAACATGGAGATGTGTTGGAAAAACGCGAACTTAGATTCAGGCTTTCAGCCGAAATGGAATAAACCAATTCGGGTAATCCCGAAACCTAAAGCGTCAAAGCACCATTCAGAGGGGGTTGAGTTTTACTGTTGGAAAAATTGCCAGTATTCAAATTGAGTCATTGGAGAACATGTTTTTTTTGTTACATTTAATCTCTTAAGAAATACAATTTAGTCTATGAATCGCCGTGACTAGACGGGGGATCATGCCAGGATATTGGACACAACGATCGTAATGTGTCGTGATGGTGTCCCCTAGTCTTCCACCGCTGGATGGATCGAATATCAAATCTCCACATCTATAACAGAAATGTCTGTATTGTGACGGAAAGATTTAAGTACTCGAGCGAGGATTAGAAAGAATATTAGTATACTGACACACCGCATCCTGGAGACTCGCACTAAATGGTCATTGGTATCTTTGAGCGTTCGAACAGGAATGATAAGATAAATTATTCACCGTCATATGGTTGCAACCCGACGCTTTTTGAATCGGTGTTCGGCAGCCTATAGGTTTCGTATCTTAGCTACGAGATAACAATGTTTGAACGAAAACCGTACCAGGACAATATTTCCAACCCTTTTTGCGCATAAGCCGGTCCAATTTCTTGTTGGTGCATTTGTGATTGATATCCGACGAATCCAATTCTTTATGACAGTCTCTACACCATTTGTATTGGCATTGTGGCGACGGACACGAAAGGACAATCGTCGCGGCGTAGTCCTGCCGATCAACACGTGTCGAGGCTTTGCAACTGCCAGAATCTTTCAGATTGTGAGAAGATAATCTAGGGACTGTGGCTCGCCTTGGACAACGTAAAGTGACTGCATGAGCAGAGAGTTGTAGCTCGATAAAATCTTCTCGATCTTTCTCAGACATGCGAAGTGGACCAAAGATTTCTTGCTCCACGACTTGAGAGAGAAAACAATTTATTTAAAGGGTAACTCGTCAAAGAATCAACTTGTACTTACAACTGTTAACTGTTTCTCCGGTCGCAACACAACCTGGACACTTGATTGGGTAACGCTGCTCCCGTATTTGCATTGTTGCATATTGTTGCAGACAAGGATGGCAAAAAGTGTGTTCACATCCCTGTATTTGCAAGTCCGCTGGCTCGTGTAAGTCGTCGAAACAAATTCCACAATGCAATGGGGGTGGGGGTGGGGGAGTGGGAGTGGGAGTGGAAGTGGGAGTGGGTACAAGTTGCCAATCATCAGGAGGAACCGGGATAGCCGATAAAATGTCTTCCAGTGAGATTCTCCAAAGCAAGTTTGAGCCTCCGGGTTGTGTGTCTGCGATGTGGGGGGATTGTGTATTTGGAGGGAGTGGGCCTACCCAACGCGACGTCCATCGACGATCGGCTGGGTTGGAGGATCCAAAGAACACGGACATCAAGGGAATATGGGATGGATTGATAAGTAGGGCTGCTTTGAGGAATCAAAGCACACTCTGCTTTATATCCCAGTGAAAATAGGATGATGGGAGGCATAACCTGGAAAGGTATCAACGAGAGTCATTCCTTATTCCGTGTGTATGTATTTGGGGCGTCGTCAGCGCCTCAATCTCAATATGCCCAGGGTGATCGAGCAGACAGGGAAGAGGCATTAAGTGGTTGGGCGGAATTCCGTGGGCATGGATTTACGCTCACTACATTGTTGCACCGCCTTGAGTTTCCTATCATGATTGAACGATTTCCTAGGACCAGGTTCTTCATGTACTTGTAGAGACATACATAGTCATTTGCGAGAAGGCGATGCGATGCGAGCTTAACAACACGTGCAGGTTGAACATGGAGAGACCCAGAATGTCACAGATGACTGCATAGTGCTGATGCTGATTCGAGGTCGATGTCATCCAGTATGATGCGCGCCGTGTACGGATATGTGTGGCTTTCGAAGGAAGGTCTGTGAACAAAGATTTCGTGTATCGAATTTTCATGGCATATGGTTGTGAGAGTTGTGTGGGAGCATTGATCTTTGGCGCTTCAGCTGTATCATTGGTGGGGATAGTCTGAGGCAAAGAGAATCGACGATACCGTCAACGCTCAGCGCTCAGGCCACTCGGAATTTTGCTCCGGCGACGGGCCGGCAATCTGAGATGGACGGTCCAGGGCACCGAACTGCCTTTGGAGTTGACTCTGACCACGCCAGACTCCAGTGTTCATGTCTTCTGATGATCCAATTCAGATAACCACCTACACCGCTTCAGAAGGGACGAAAGATTCAATTATATGCCATCTGTACGTGCTAGTACCTTCTCTCTTCCGAGCCCCCCTAAGTAAGACTCAGGTGCCGTCGACAATTCGCAAAATATACCTGTCCGACATGTAACGTGCCTTACTGCTCTCTCACCTGTTTTCGCTCCCAGGTGCGCTCTCCCTATTGAATCACCCGTGTATGTTGCTTAATTTGCCTACCTTCTCTTCTGTTGAAAGGCTCACAACCAATGTTCAGAGGGTTTCTATAAGAAAGAAATCGAAGCCGACATCCATGCCGGGCCTTCAAAATCCGCCCAAGAGAGGCAACAAATGATCGATATGTTGAGGGCATTTGAAGAAGAAGCTTCTTCTGATCAACAATTAGATGAGGGAGAAAACGATGAGAATGCTGAAGGCGATCATGTGTTGGATTTGGCAAAAAGGTTTCAAGCCGTTGACCTAGGTGCGCATCTTTCAAAGTAAATGAAGACTGCGGAACGCTAAAGTCACCACTATTTAGACACACTAGCTCCTGATGCATTATGGTCGATGCTTACGAAGGAGGAGCGAAGCAAATTTATGAAAGCGTTCGACGATCCTAACAGTGACCTGGCTCTTCAATTATTATCCAGTGAACAACTGGAAAAGGACTCTCAAGACCCTTGGTGGGAAGCATCAAAACTGATCGAGGATGAAAATGAATCTTCACCTTTGGCTCGACGAACGGGACCTCGTCCTGAAATTATGGATATCCCTGTGACTATGGTCAAGGCCGTCCCGACGGGACACCCCCTCGTTTATAACATGTGTGCGATATGGTAAGTGCATCAATTGCGTCCATGTACTCTGCTGAAGACCGTGAACAGTATCACATACGCTTATATCTCAAGACATTTGGCAACATCTCCGTTGGAGAAACTAAAGCCTGAAGACCCAGAATACCACGAGGCACGGCGACTGGTCTCCAAGCTGGTACCATTTCTGACTGATCGTAAATCGACCCAACTGTACCCAAATATACCATCTGTTATTAAAGACATATGGTCCTTTATGGATGTAGTAAGTGATGTTTACACGGTTGGAAGCAAATGCAACGCTGACGAATCCTTCCCAAGGGTAAAATGACAAGTAGCCTGTTTGCGTTGCTACTGCGGGATGCCTCTCATTTGTTGAAACCTCTCCGCATCACGCCAATATTCTCGAATGCCGAGGAACCGAGTGGTTCTGTGATCGACTCGCATCCGCACTACATGCCGATCCTGGTTCTATCGGATCTACATGGTCTATTCACAAACGGAGGAGGTCGAAGGAAGGAAAGTGATGGTGAACGGAAAGGCAACCATGTCGCACATAAACTGCGATTCTATGCGATACATATATTATCAACGCCCAGTGTGGTTTTGGAGAGTGTGAGCTCAGAAATGGAGGCCCGGGCCCGAGGTTATGAGTTGGACAGGCTGTAGTAGATTTGGTTCGGCCAAGGCATCACCGGTGCCCAGTGAACAAACACTAGAGCGTCTTCTCCGCGTATGAGACATAGGATCCCAGCTTGACTTGGAAACCTTGCTGCCCCTTGCGGAGTGTAGGGACATTCGTCGTAGGATTCTTGCGTTTCAAAAGGGTGGGTAACCTGAGGATTGGCGCCGAGTTGGAGGAGAAAAGCTGGAAGAAGAAGAAAACCTTTTTTGAAAAGCTTGCAAACTTTCCGAGAAGGTACTAGCACATACAGATGATATCCTATCCTACAATACAGACACATTTTTATAGTTGCGACGATTTCATTGATCCTTATTTACATCATTATCTCATTATCTGTAATTGCACGCATGGACCTTCAACATCAGCCGAGCCACGTCGACGAGCCGACCGCAGAATAACTGAATCTTTCGAAAGGCAGTTCGGTGTCATAGGGTGTCGTGGAGTGGGCCCAATATAGGCGCCTGTGTTCTCGAAATTAATTAAATTTTTTTTAAAAAAAAAGAAAAGGAAAACAGCCTGAGGGACGAAAAATTTAAAGGGAACACACCCTCTCATACCTACTCCTCACTTGCTCGCATCTCATTCGTTCATGGTGAATCCCCCGACTTGGGATCTGACATGGACACCTCTTGCCACCAACACCCAACAAAGCCGAAGTGTGTGTCCCATTGCTCCCCGATACGGATTTCTATGATTGGACCCTTGGTAAAGTCACACTCGCGCCGTGCGGCATCGACAATAATCCCGATCTGGAAATCACAGCCACCTGATCGTCATACTTTCCTTCCAAACGTTCACCTGGCTTCTACCTGACACCTGTATTCAATACTTCAAACCAAACTACCCCCCTGGAAAACCTGATCGTTACTGCCAGAAGCTGACCTA
>JAHXRV010011784.1:0-16577 GCA_019904355.1 Psilocybe tampanensis | reverse complement strand
TCCCGAATGATGTTGTTCTTGATTGCACGTCCATCGTGCTTTGGAGGCCAGAAGTTCGTTTTCCCGACCTCATCAAATGCAAGAGTGCGGATAGTCGAATCGATGATCCCGGTCTTCACGATGACGTCTTTCATGGCTGGGCTGTAAATACATTCGTTGGTGAACAGGAATCGTGTCCCGAGGACAACTCCTGCAGCGCCCATAGTAAGGAGAGCCGCGACTTGCTTCCCAGTTGATACACCACCGGCCGCCACAACCAAAGGACCATTTGGAAGAGCAGCCAGAATAGCTTGCAATAGCGTCAAAAGAGGAGGAGCTTCTGACCCCCCGTGACCGCCGGCCTCGATACCTAAGATGGTCAAATTGCGAAATTTCAAGTTGAGAACAACGACGATCCGAAGAGAGTCAAGAGACCATGCTCACCTTGTGCGACAATGACATCCACCTTCCATTCGTTCGCAGCTCGCAATGCTCCCTCGACTGAATTCACGATAACAAAGATGGTGGTCTTGTGTTCCCTCTTCGCGTCAAAGGCGCGAATCTGCGCGACGTATTTTCCAAGGTCGACGCCAAACGCCAGCCAGACTGCAACAGGCTTCTCTTCCAAGATAGCCTCAAGGCGAGGATCTGGCGAAGACTCGGTCATGTCCAAAATCCATCCAATGAAACCAATCCCAATAGGGACTGGCTCGCCCGCAGGAATGTTGAGATTTTTGCGCATCAACGCAAACTCATCTTTGAGCTCCTGGGTGGAGAAGAAGCCTTGATGGATGGTAAAGTTGAGCACGTCTGCATATACAAATAGCCTTGTGTCACTCTCTTACCTGCTCCCATCATTCCAAAGGCCCCCGCGGCAGTCACAGCGCTGGCCAGGACACCAGTACTCGCAAAAGCCATCGGCGCTGAGATGATGGGCGCCTTGATTTCTGGTTGCCAATTATGAGATCAGCTCAACGGTTCGTTATTGCGGAGGTCGTTAGAGAGCTTACTGAGTAGTTTCGTCAACGGAGTATGGATTTGTTCCATGATTCAAGAGAGTTTGGGTGCCGGTGTAAGCTTGTGGTTGATGGAAAAGGTGGGGGAAACCGATTTTTGCCCGTTCGCATTTTGATTTGGTTTTTATCTTACTCCATCGATGATTTGATATTTGTGAGCCTTGGTGTCATAACATCACTGTAAGTAGGCGAATGCCAGTGGCGTGTTGGGAGCTTGTTGAGATTCCGCTGATCGGCTACAATTGGGTCACTTGACCAAATGTAAACCTGTCCCTGAGTGTGGTATCTAGGTAAGCTGGCTGGTGATAGCTGGTGATTCAAGTTCAATGTGGCCCAACCCTGCAGAAGCAAGACCTGTGTGTCTGTCTCCAGAGGTTGCACACTAGCCCACAAAAAATCACGTCGATTTACCAAGAAGCCTTATTTTTAATGACCTCTCTGACTGTTCCAACGGTAGAGCAGCTGAAATTAGACCACTATACGTAGTTCGATTGTAGGACCCAGGTATTCTATCATGCACTTTTCCAAGGATAAAGTTGCCTCTGATCGATCGGCGTGTTCTATTCCCTCGAAGTATTTTTGTCAGTGAACCTGAACTATATGTTTTCTTCTCAGCGAGTGTGGAAACTCAAAATGGGAGTTGAGAAAATGCGGAAAACTCTCACAAGAAGTCTAGGGCCAAATTTATCTTCCCACTGTTTTTCTTTCTATACACCCCACACATGACATATGGCTTCTTTCTCCGTCTTTTCTTATGTTACAATCATACTAATATCTCAAATCAGACTGAGGAAGCTGGGTAAGTGAACCACCCTGTGTGATACATCTCATGAAAATCAAACCAACAGTCGCCAGCAGTTCCCAACAGTCTCTTCAAAGTTTAAGAAACAGCACTTGGAGACTTCTTCTGCTGATGATCACTCAAATGATTACCTTGCCTCTGGAAATTGAATGGTGAATCTCCAGATTGAACTTGTCTCGGACATTGCGGTCAGTCGAGTGGTTTCTTCGGTGCCTAATACAGAAAGCAACGACAGGGAGTAGCTGTAATGAAATCTTCAAGATACATATTCTGAGAGTGCGTTGAGAGCCTAATTGACGACCACACTGATATGGACTGTCTAGGCCAGCTGGATGCCAGGTCGATTGGGCGGCTGCGCTCAGTTGTGATAAATGATTGCTCATCCCTTTACCCACCTCATGCTATGCTTGACGGAACGGATAGATCATTGTTATCGTTCGAAAATGTACGTATACAAGGTTTGGGTTAAGGCGCTTTTTGATCCTTAGATTCGTCTATGTACTGCCTGTGTAGCATCAGTCAGTGATTTTGTCTCCGAGTCGGACTTTGAATGGACGAGTCTATTAATAGAATGGATCGATTTTTAGACGCTCACGAGGCACTCAAAGAATGGATAGACCTCAGACCAGAGGCCAGTGGTAAGGAATGCATTCGGGCATCTCCTGATCTTTGCTTTTTATGCAATCTTAGTAGCTTTGTCTGATTTAACACCCAGAAGAATATCACCGTGAAGTTCTATTCCTGCTGGCAACCGCATTACAGTTGAAGTATCTGATGCTTGCGGTGTGGTGAGCCCGCCGGTAATCATGTTCTCGACCCCGTTACTGCGTCTCTAAATACGGCTATTCGTCTAGATATAACTTATTACTCATACCCATTCTTCTGCCTTGGATACTGGATGGAACACTCCATAGGTATCACGCTACAGCGCCTGCGAGTGGCAGCCCTATTTAAGTCACCGGTGAAACATTCACAAGTTGATCTGGGTTACCATTCGAAGTGCTGAGTGTATGAAGTATCAGTTGCATGACAAACTTTGAGAGCCGTGGCAAGATGGAGATATCAATGGCGTTGCGCGCAGCACAACATTTTTCAACTTGGGGCCACGAGTTCGGAGTCCTTGATTCGAAAATGACGGAATCTCCGGCGATGCCCTACTAGTAGGGCAGTGCTCGCTCCATTATTTAGTCCGATAAACGAAACAAAAGGAAAACATGTACTTACGAATTAATACATAGCAGCTATCCTGACAATCATAGTACACGTGTCAGACGCGTGTCGAGAATTCAGATAAGGGGTTTTGTTCTGCTTTAACTTCAGTGATGTTGGTCAAACCTTTACGGAGCAAATTTAGAGCGCCTAAAATTATTAATCATGGTTAACAATCAACAAAATTAAAAGTATCCAGAAAGACTGATGACCATTATTTCAAGTCCCCCCCGAGTTACGAAGTTTGGTAAACCACACGTTCCCGGAGGTTTATTGTCTAGCCAAAACAAGAAAACCAGCACCCCAGCCCCTCGAAAGGTCCGTTCAACCTCATTGACCGCCACCGGAAAATCACGGCTCACTATCTGACATGCTGGTCATAATTAAATGTTTCATATTCGATTTTATTGCGAATATATTAGTCCGACAGTGACAGGATGATGGCTATTGACTATGTAATAAATGATAACGAGAACAAATACAAGATGCGAAAAGAAAGGAAAAGGAAAAGAAGTCGAACTAGAGCGTAATTTCCTCCGCGCTGTCTAAAATGTCGACAACTGCGTTAAAGCGAGGCGTGAGGCGTAATCTATATGGAAGTGGGGTGCGACCAGATAGACCGTCGTATTCATCAAGGCAGATAGGTTCGTCTGGCAAGGCCTCAAAGTTGAAAGACCAAAGCAAGCGAGATATGGCCAACCACAGTTCACGTTCAGCAGCCGGGAGTCCTGGGCAGATACGTCTCCTGAAAAGCAGAAGACAGATAAATAATTAAGGTCATGGACAGTTTTCCATAGTTCTCTCACCCTGCGCCAAAAGTCCAGTGATCGCGATCCATGACGTTGGGCAGCTTCGCAGACTCCGCGCAGCTCAGCTTATCGTCCATGTATCTGTCGGGGTCGAATTTGAAACTGCGAGAAGGTTTAGCGAGGGCTTGTACAAAAAAAGAATATATGTGCTTACGAATCTGGGTATCTGGCCTCGTTATGGTGTAGTGTGTAGCAGTTCAGCAAGACGACAGTATTCTTGGGAATGTAAGTCCCTTTGTACGTGAAGTCCTGAGATGTACAATGGGGCGTGGCGAACCAAAACGGTGCATGAACACGTTGGACCTGGCAGAAGATGCTCGTTAGATCCAAGGAAAAGGACGAAAAACCATCAAAACCAACTTCTTTGATGATAGATCGGATGTACGGCAAATTCTCTTCGTCGTCAAAGGTGGGCCAGCGTCCTCTGCCAATCACCCGGTCCAATTCTTCATGTGCACGGACGAACACATCCGGATGAGATGGTATGAGAGCGAGGAACCATTGTATGATGCCAGACGTCTGAGAAGAAGGTCAGAATTAATAGATTGATACCAGTTAGCTATCTTACCGAATGCACGCCTCCAAGGGTGAAAACTGCGGATAGCATGCAGAGATCTTCCCAGTCGAGTTTCTCGGCCTCTTGGTTTTCGAGGAGTGTTTTCACCAAGCAATCTGGAACATCCTCGCCTGATACCATTCGCGACTTGAAATCCAAGATCATGTTTCCATAGACTTCGACGAGAGCATCATGGAGCTTTCGGCCTCGTGTCCGTTTTGACGTCGGAATGTATTGCAATATTTCAAAGAAGTCAACGCAATTTGACCACGGGCCTTTGGGAAAATCATGAAACAGAAATGCAACTCCGAAACTGATGAGATCACTGACCAGTGAGATCCATAAACTCCATGGCCAAGTCGAGGGCTTTTGCGACCAAAGGATCGGATGCAGATACTGTGCGTATCCCGAACGACATGATGAGCATATTACTGGAACCGTCATCAGTACGCTGTTCATAAGCCTGTAACCACGTCAATCAGAGTTGGACTCACTTCAAAGCAAATCGGCCGGAGAAGTGCGCGGGATTGACCGGGAGCTTTCCACGTGCGGATTCCTCAAAGAGAGACTTGATAAGGATGTGCGACTCATAGTCCATCACAGAGGCATATCCTTGCATCGCCTTGGGGTTGAGAGCAAGGCCAGCCAGGCGTCGGTGTTGTCGCCTACATTAGAAGTAAAAGGATTGCACCGATTCTAATCAGTCCCTGGTGACGTTTAGTAAGGGTTAAGTTTAAGCAACATACCACTTGTTCCCATATTCAGAAGCAGTGATGGCCCGACCTCGGAGGATGACCTGGTTCTTCATGAAGTAACGTTTCCTCGTGGAGAACACCGCACCATTGGTGACAAGAAGATCCCTGGCGACGGTCGGGTCTGATACCACAACAAAGAGCTGGCTGCCCATCCAAATGGAAAACAGTTCTCCGTGTTGCTTGGCCCAGGCATCTAGTGCCCTTTCGGCGTATTTTCGAAGAAAGGCGTAGCGTATAGGTGGACCAGGGGGGAGTTTGTTTCCGTCCTTATCGACAATATAATGGCGCATGACGATAGGACTGAGGAAGTAAGCGAAGGTTAGGAATAAGATGACAATCGAAGCCTGGTTGAAGACTCGTCAGAAAATCATTTGGAGAGGAGCTCAATGGGCTCACCTCGGATAGAAAAGACATGGTAGATGTCGAGACCAGTGGAAGGAATGCGGTGAGGGGGGACATTTTCTATGAGGAATTGGAGGTGAGGCAACAGGGTCATATTTATACGAGAAGAAAGACGGAGCACGTTTTAATTTTCAACCTCCATTTCCCCAAATCAGAGATCAACTTGATCTCAATTGAAACATTGGCACACGGAAGGGCCTGGGATACGGCTGATATGACTCGTCACCTATGTATGATCCAGAACAAAAAAACTACGTCCGCCACGCCAAATATCTACTCGATGCTAGGAAGCGAAATTTACATAATTAGGCAATGCGCGCAAACAAACACCGAGATTTGAAGAAGCGAGCCGTTTTGGGCATGTTGTGGAGTCCCATATAGAGGCCCTTCGCCGGGTATGAAAGGATCAGAGACATAGAATCTAATTGTTCTCTGGAGGTAATTGCCTTTCCGGTACGCAGCGTGGTAGTACGGGAGGGCGGAGTGACGGTATCGGCGGGGAGGGTGTTCCCCGACCTCGACATTATAGGTTCTATTTATGGACGAGCGTTTTGCATTTTGGAACATCAACTAGGGTCGATTGCCTCAACGGACCATTGAAAACATAAAGTTGACCCTCGATTGGCCTCCAATAGATTGGTAAAATGGGCCACTTCAAATTTGTCTTCATATCCGCGTGTCATGAGATTCTTTGTTTGACCATGACGGCCAGGCAGGCAGATATGAACGCCCTGATCAGTATGTGGCCACCAGCTTAAAATAACACTATGCCATCCGACATATCGACGCGCATGTGACATAAATAACACGGAATCTCGTTTTTGAACATGGCCGAGAACAGAGTGTCATTCCAAGTATTCTCTCAACAGTCAAAGATATAGTTATCCTCTCAACTCGCCAGTGACCTCACATGGGCCCAAGTCCCCAAGACCATTTGTCAGAGCCGTCTGAATCTTTGTCTCGTCCCATTGTGCTCCGAATGTCCTTTCCAAGACAATCCATTCCCCCAAGAAGGCCTTACTACTATTTCAAACAATCCGTGATCGGAAGAATGGGTACCACTACCATCGAGCGGGGGCATTCGGGCTCTATGAGCGCCCACGGCCAACAGTTTCGTCCTGTCGCCAAGTTCTGATTTTGAAGGACGAAGCTACTGATGTTCTAGTTTTACTCCTCAATTTGTGGTAAATGATGTAAGTTGACTAGTAGACCAGCAGTGTGAAAGGTTAGTCACAGTACGATTTAGCAACACTTTAGAAGCCGTTTTCAGTGTTCAAATTAGCATGCTGTACTCAAAAACCCTATAAGGGTTCCCATCTTTTCACAGCTAGAAATTTTGACACAGCTTCAAAGCACAGGGTAGAATGAGTAGCAACCCCTGTTGGTTTCCAGTGCTAGAACGTCATTCATGAACATCGTCATCATCATGTGTTTCAACGGTCAAATTTCAAACGCCTCGCCAGCCTAAGTGCTGGATCGGACTGGGCGTTGTGACAGCCAAGGCATTACAGATTATAGGCAACCATTCGGTCGTCTTCCTTATTTGGACGGATTGTCCACTTAATCATTAACGCCCTTATATTCAGGGATCAAGGGTTCGGGCGCTTGCCACCAATCCACTGAAGACTGAATTCCAATCCGTTTGCTCCTATAGTGCTAACTGCGACAGCGGGAGACAACAACCTTTAAAGAGAACCACAACGCCCACGAAGCTGATGGAGACTGGACAAACTGCCAAGCTGTGCTATTTTCTCGATACACACAATCTCAGGCGGTGAGTACAGTGGTACTTTAAGTTCAAAGTTCTCATCAACAGGGTTTCCTTGTGTATGTATGCTGCGCAGATTTATCATTTGATGAACGCTCACTGACCCACACTGCTGTGTTGTGACTTATGTCTGATTATTGAATTGTCGGGGAATGGGATGCTTTGACGATTTGCCTAGCCTAGTTACTCTGTGTCGATCAGGAACTCCACACAGCCGTTGCAGGGCCCACAGTCAAAGTATGACTACCAGGAAACACACCATCGTTGATAGATCCATACACATGTCAAGAAAAAGGAATCCATAGAAGTAGGGGTGTACAAGTGGACTCAGAGAAATACGTAGCTAATAAAAACCGTGTGAACATCTTTCTTTTTCTTTTGAGTCGCCAGTGGGTGACCTACTCACTGCTGTCGTTATTTTGCCAAAAAGGTCTGGACAGCAAATCTTGCTTGATAGCTGTTCCCCGCTCTTGATCAGGATTGGTGACATTAATGGGTGTACTAAGATGGTCCAACGGGTCGAGCCTAGTAATGGACCAAACTTCAGATATCCTTAAAGTAAGAGGTAAGAATGATGACAATTGGGACCGAATACATCAAAGGTGATCATGGAGGAAAAGGGAGTCCCCATCTAGTCCAAGGACCTAGCGGGATTCAAAAACAGGCGGAGGTGGCACGCATGCCGGTACGATGCCTCGATCTCTCGCTAAAACTGAGCGTCCGACTCCTCAAACTACTTTGAAACCTTTCCCAGTGACATCCGAAATGGGAAACTTAGTTGCGCACCGACTGAGGCTCATAGACGCGTTTGAATCGGACAGAACGGGGGCGTTTCAAAGCACTGTCAGGACATCTAAGGATGGCCGCGGCGTACTCCATCGCAAGAACTTCGCCCCAGGAGCCTTGGCCGATGAGATCGAATGCGTTTTTCAATGCAGACCTCATGATCCTGACGGTGCTGTAGAGCTACTAGTCGCTATTTGCCTTTGAACGCGGTTTGGTTTGCGTTCCAGGCTAATCGTAGAGAGTGACCGATATATCGTGTCTGGTGAGGTCCGAGGAGACTGCTATCAGATAGTTGTGAACTAGTCCTGTCTCGCCGTCAAGTAGTGTGCGTGGTGGCGGGGACTCGGACGTGAAGGCGAGGACGCAGCCGAATCGCCTGAAGTAATTTGAAATGATAAGTCCCCCTCGTAAATGAACTCAACAATCCCTTCTATTTCCGTTATCTTAAGCAGATCAGTGCCTTTTGACGGGCAAGGTTTGTGAGAGTTACCTATTTTCCGACCTGTAGATATGTTTTTAGTTCAGGAGAATGAAGACAAGGTTTGATTACTATACCATTTTTTGTCGGCCACTAGCCATGTCAGATGTCGACGTCAACGGAGAGAGAAGCACAGAGGAGATCAGACGTTCCATGAAGGCACGCTCAGACTCTTCTGTCTCCCATATTTGTGGAACCCAGAGGAACTGGTGGTTGTACGACGTTGAATCAGTCAAGAGACTCGGCATGATTGTTATGTCTCCAAACCACAGAGTCGAAAGAGAACTATAACGGTATAAATTTAGCAACTCACAACAGAAAGACTAGAATGTTCAAGCTGTAGGGAGCATCACTTTCTACCGCAGAATGTCCGGTAAGATTCAAGTTCTTCAGTAGGTACTTGTCACAGACTGAAAGTGGTAAAAGAGCGGGCCAGTCATGTTCGAACACGACGAGGTCCTGACCACAATTTAGTGACTGAGAAGATAAGGCCTGAACGGAACTCCTGGAGGTTGCAAAAAAAGCGTGGGCTGGCTGAATATAGCTGGGTCAGACAACATCTAAAATAAGCCAAGATTTCACAAAATCACCGTTTACAGGTGAATTTGGAGATTCTCTACCGTACACAACCCACACGATACCTGTCATAAATGTGGTAAAAACGACGTCCATTGGACTACAGAGAAAGCACCAGGAGGAAGATGTCGCAAGGTTGAGATGGATTCCGCGAGGATGATAAACCTCCCCAAAACGTACGCCGTCAGCGCAATGAAAACCACCACGACCATCATACTATACACAATCCAATATTTAGCCTCCACGGAAAACACCATAATCACGTATACCAAAAACAATACAATGAGAGGGACGGCGGCAATGACGACAGAGGAAACACGCCATAGCCAAAGTTCCGTGACGGTGGGGAAGTCGAAACTCCACGCCGCACAGTGTATTGCACCGTATAAGAAGCCAATACAAGGCACACCGAGGTACAGCCTGTCGTCATTTGGCGAGAGGAGGGAATAAAAGGTAGGGACGCGCATGGGGCCTGGTATGTCCTCCCTTTGGTTTTGAAGGTTGAACGCGCGAATAGCGGCCTCGTCTTCGTTCATGGAGCGCAATCTGTGGCCTACGAATATGATGAGAGTCCAAGGCCAGGTAATGAGCTTTCCCCACGACCAGTTTATGATGGAGTGTCGGAATTGATCGAAGTCGAAAAAATCACGCGTTTGGGCGCTTTCCTCAGCACCTTCCAGGAGTAAAGGTGATCGGGAACTTGAAGCTAAACTTGGAGATGCTGAAAATCCATAGTCATTCAGAGAAGACCCAATGTACCGAACGAAAAAAAAAATATACCTATGGGATCGGGAGCAGTGGATTCTATCAGATAGACCGGCACTGGGGTCTGAACACCAAATGGCTTATTCCACCAAAAGAAGTACATGAAGCCATTGAGCGCGGCGAACGCCAAGGTCGAGAGCTCCAGCTCGGTGATTGGCAGCCTTTGGGCCGTCCTCGCAATGCACTGAAGGACGAACCACATTGTCTGACCGACAACGAGGGTCTTCGACAGACCATCACTTTTGCTTTTGTCCTCGATTTCCTCTTGAGTGATGTCCGGAAATTGAATTCGGCCTTGTTTCAGCAACTCGAGGAACCGATCATACGAAAGCGTCCCCTGTCTTTCCTTTCCTTTGAACAGCATAAATCCACCCATTTGCATGAAGTGGCCATGGGTGACTGTCCATCCGTGTTCTAAAAGAAAACGATTAGGATAACGACAAACACCAGAGTTCTGACACACTTTGCTGTTCCTTTTGAATCCTCCGAGCGCCAGCCCACTGTCTTGACGCCCAGCAGATGATCATTTCTGGGGTCATTAACGTCCAAAACATGTACTCCATCCGTCGGACGCAGCTCCGCCACCACTTCTCTCCATGACCTGGGACATCGGGGTGGACAGAGACCCACGAACATAAAAAGAGGGTGGCGAGGCAACTCCAGACGATGTCCCAGATCGATCGCTGGTCCGAGGGACATGCACATTGCGGGACATCGCGCGAAAAGGACACAAATAGGGAGGATGGATCATTGTGTGGATAGGCACTAGCACCGGTGAAGAGACTGGATATTGGTGGTGTGGTCCGAGTTAGCGTCCCAGAAGCGAGATACAATAAGAAAACGAGGCTGAACATTGGCAAGAAGTGAGAACGTCGCTCCTAGACAGCACAAGGGAAAGTTCAGCTTACATCCACGTTGATATAAGGTCCCGTCTTTCGTTAAGCGGTGGGGTGCGGGCAGCCAAATGAGGCTTGGAGGGGCAGTGCTAATAGAAATTTAAACACTGGAATTTGCATCACAGGAAGTTTGTCTATGAAAAGAAAAGAATTCAGAAAATATATCTCTACTAAATACAAACTTGCCGACTCTGACGGTCTGTAGCCGCGATTGGGGTTGGGGCGAACACAAGAAAAAGCGAAGAAAAGCATTGTCCAATATCTTGGTCTTGTCAATGTCGGAGGTGTCGTGGTGGGAAAAAAACAGGAACCAAAAGAGATTTACTGAATTGGGATGATCAGTACGTATTTCGAACTCCGTGGCTTTGGACAGCAATAACTGCCCACGCGACGACGCGGAGGACAGTGCGAAAAAACGCGTTCCAACACGCTCTAACGCTCTCATTTCCATCAAATCAAAAAAACAAAACAAAAACCAAAAAAGAGCATATCCAAGCGCGTTGAGGCCAAAGAGCTCTCAAGAGGCGCGAGAAAGTCGTGTTGTGTCCTGACGGTTCAAGCAGGAGTCTCACTGGAGATCAATCGCAACGAGAATCAAAATCAAAATCAGGGGAGCAACTTGGAAATTCTGATCGTCACGATCGATCGAGCGCTTGAGCTTAGGAATGTCAACCGCAGTTAACCGCTTGGTCCTTATATCTTCTTGAAGTTTTTCTGGGGTATACGATTCCTTCCACACAAATTCAGGGTACTACCGTGACGAGAGTCAAATGCTCATTTGGTCTGCCGGCGCTTGACGAATGTCCTAATATATGTTAGGCACAAAATTAATAACTTGAGGCGTATTTCACTTATTCGGTTTTCAGCCCAGACGAGAGTAAGGACACAATGCAGACGAACCACCCAATGGTTTCATTCATGCCTCTGTTGCCCAGGTCAAATAACGTTCAGGGAGCCAAGAAGGTTTATTCCACGTCTCTCCTCTCATCTTGGCCACGATCATACCTGCAACGGCTTCCGCACTGAAGTCGATGAACAAATGAGATATGGAAAAGAGAAGATAATGGACGTACCAGCCGTAGGCACGAGGCATCCCGTGGCCTGAGTATCCAGCCGCAATGTACTGTCCTTCGTATTCCAGTGAATCGGTCGAGGAACGACCATTGGTGGAAGTAAGCGGTTTTACAACTGGTCCAACCTAGGATAGTACGTCATTCAGAAAACGGATTGTAATTGAGAATTGCAATAACTTAAGACTCACGAACGGATCTCCCGTTTTTGTGTAGGCCATAATTCCTGTCTAGAAAACAGGAAAAAAGATGATTAGTTTTTCGTCGTACAAGCGAGGTCCATGATAAAAACATCAAACATACCCATTCCATCTCCCACCCTCTTCCATGAGCATCAAACAAGCCCTCATAAAACCGAGGCAAGAACCTCCTCAACGCCGTCGACACCGATGGATTGACAACCGAGTCATCCGCGTTCCCCACCTCCATCTTCGACCCTTCCCCAGCAGCATGTCTCTCGCCCCCAAGAATAATCAATGGGCGGTTATTCACACCAGATATCGTATCCTGGTATCTCGGGAACCAGTAGTTCCAACCCTCGGGCCCGTCGTCCCATGACTCGAGCCAGCGGAAGTTGACGGAAGCGCGAACGGCACCCACTTGGCCACGAGTGGGCTTGATGCCGTAGACGCCACGTGGAAGAGAGGAGCCGGAGGAGGCGGTGGACGAGGATGGATGGAGTGACGTTAGACCGAAAGAAGCTAGGTCGAGGTCGGAGGTGGGGATGGAGGATCCGGAGAGGAAAGGAAGAAGGTGTGCGGCATATCCGTTCGTGGCGTGGACAACGTAGTCGCACGATACTTCTCCTCGAGGTGTGCTGAGCTCCCATCGCCGAGTACCGTTCATATCAGAGATGCGTTGAATACTGGTCACTGGCGTACTTGTGTGCAACGACACGTCCATATTGCCTCCCGAAGGCAAAGACGCATCTTTGTAGAGCTGAGTGACGAGCTTGCAAGGCCATAGGTTATGCCCTACAAACCGTGCACCGGTGTACTTCAGTTTGCGGTCAATTCCATAACGCTGTAACAACTCTGAGTAACAACGAGGATAAGGATCTTGAAGCCCACTCACTCTGTGCATCTCGTCTGCGTCTATCCATTCCACACCTTCGACGTCCTCATTTGTATCACCCGCCTCCCTCCTCGCATCTCTAACCCTTTCCCAGTCCGCCCTAGCATCCCTCTCCTCTTGCAATGTCTTGAACACGGCAACATGCCCGCCCCTAACCAAGTCCACGTCCGATTCCAGTTGCTTCTCTTTGATAAAATCGAGTATCGAGTTGGCAGTGTGGGCTTCAAGGTCGTAGGACTTGATGGCCTCGGAGGTATTGTACAGCGACGAGAGGGTATGAAACGAGGTGAAAATGTTCCGGGTAAGATGGCCACCATTGCGTCCTGCGCATGGTGTCAAAACGGATGCAGATAAGATATAGTACCTTACCTGTAGCACCCGAACCTGTACGAAGTAGATTAGTCGTTGGAGATCATGAAAAAAGGATCATACATACAAAATTGACGCGCTTCGAGTATCACCGCATTTCGTCCCCTAGAATCCGTATCACCAAGCATCTTCTTCAAGTGCCAGGCAGCACTGACCCCTGTTATTCCACTGCCAATGATACACACATCCGCATCTCGGGTCGACAGCGGCCCTGTGCTTCCTTCGTTTGCGAGGGGGTTGGCGCCTGGTGTGTCTAGCCAGAACGATTTGGTGGGATTGGGGTGAGGCAGTGGTACCCGCTGATGATGAGGCCGTGTTCGATGTTCGGTTAGAGAAAGGACTTCCTGGTGTGATCCTAGGATATTCGAGAACGAGAGTGGGTCATCTAAGCAATGGTGAGTAGACATCGTCGAGCATTGGTCCTCCTCCGATGGAGACACATCTGCTTGTCCTAAAACAAAAGCAAAAGAGAGCAAAATAAAAAGGGAAGACGTCTGGAACTTGGATTTCGGCGCGACCATCGTGTAGATTTTCAGACAAATTTGAGTCAGTGTAATGAACGCCCAGGATCCAGATGTTGGTGCATAAGCTTTAATGAGAGTATTCCAACAAAATTTCCCAGCAATTCAGAATTTCTGCTTGACGAAGCGTCGTTGAGAGATTTGGTCGTCGAAGTTCAAGTTCAAGAACGAGTTCAGTGCTCTCAAAACTGGCATCTGGGCTTTGGCCGAAAGAATAAACTCCGACAGACTCCGACAGGGGTCAGAACTTTGGAGCACTCTGAATTTGCTCTAAGTTATTATCCTTGACTTGGTTTGAGACTCTGAGATACTTGTTAATCCGTGAAAAATTGTGTTCCCCTTTTTCGAAACCTTTTTTTATGTTCTCAGATATCTCCAGAAAAGGTTTTGCCATTTTACGGCATCTTCTGTCAGGCTTCAGCGATAATCATCGGCCACAGCCACAGCCACATTTGTGTTTTCTCTCTCGACCACAACATACGAGATATTATATCGAAGTAACAAGAAAAATGGAAGCCAGTCAGATCTTTACACCAGAAAGCCTACCATCCAACGACACATCCCTTATCGATCATTTCCCATATGCTTTCATGTTGGCGTCCAACGAAATTCCATCGGACGATGAAGTCGAAGAAATCAAAGAATTCCTGCTCGAGCCGACCGCGAAGATTCAAGAGATGGATACCGAGATAGCCTCGCTTCTCGCCAAAGTCGACATAGTCCGGCACGAACAAGCTGCGCTGAAGAAGCAGGTCGAGGCTTGTCGATCGTTGATCACCATCTCTCGTCGTCTTCCGGATGATATCCTGCTGGAAGTTTTCTTTCGTTGTCTGCCGGAGAAGGGGTTTCCAACGCTTGATAGCACCACCGCACCTTTGCTATTGACGGCAGTATGTCGCCGCTGGCGGAATCTCGCCCTCCGAACGACGAATTTGTGGTCATCGATTCACCTTTCCATTCAAGAAATGTATTCTTGGACGACCCGTGGAAGGTCCGAACATGGTCCCAGGGCTACCCAGAGTAGCCTCTATCGTATGCTGCAAATGTGGCTTGAACGTTCTGGCACCTGCCCATTGACGTTCTCCTTGTCCATACCGGGGGTATCTGTTTTCAATCCTGAGGAAGAACGTGACGCTATGGTGGCCGGTTTTTCGAACAGATTACTTCCTTTCGCATCACGATTGATGAATGTCTCCTTGTCGTTGAGCGGAGATACCGACTCGTTACCCCCCCTTTTTAACATTCCAGCTTCCGAGTTCAGATTGCTAGAATCGTTGTTCTTGCAAGTCGGTGACTCCGATATCTCGGCCGCGGTTTCGATGTTCGATGCGCCGAACCTGCGGAAGATTTCCATTCGCCACACAAACCTCGACCCCAGCAGCTTCCCTCTGCCATGGGTCAGATTGACACATCTTGACCTCTGTTCTGCGGGATTAGACGATGATGATGTGGTTACCCCCAACCCCTTTGCCCTTTCAGGAGTATTGAACCAATGCACATCACTAATCTACCTCGGACTAGACATTGATGGACAGCATCGGGACAATGTCTCCCCAATCTACCTCCCCCGTCTCCAGAGAGTCTTTATTCGCAAAGCGTACGTGCCTCAGCATTCAGATCCAAGAGCCTACAGGGTGTTTTTTGAAAACTTCCAAGCCCCTTCACTTCGTCAAATCGGCATGCAAGGCTTCATGCGAAAGGATTTCGCCTCAGTCCTCTCAAGACACGGACAACATGTTCAAAGAATTGAGCTTCATGCTGACCGCTTGACAGACATGGATTCGTTTGCTCTTAGCCTTCAACATTGCCCCTCTCTTCGATCTCTTTTGATAACGTCAAAGCGTTATGGATTTGGTTCTCGCGGCTCCAAAAATATTGTGATCGACAAAACATTCTTCTCTTTTCTCACTGGCAATACCAATACCAATACCAACGGAGAGAGCGAAAACGACACAGGTCCACGTTGTCCGTTATTGCAGGAGCTCGTCCTCGATAATATCGATTGCAAGTCCCTAGCCAGCCTCGTCTCTTTCCTCAAAGCAAAACAATATGGTGATCCCCGCGTTTTGTCGCCCCTTATCCGTTTTTCGACTAATGGCTCGATACAAGAAAATGGACGTAAACTGTGGAGAGAAATGGTTGACCGTGGACTCAAATCATTCACAGATAGAGGCCTGGTTGTAGAAATTTGGGAAGGCCAAAGACCATGCTCTTACGAGTCTTTGAACAATCATCATCACTACGCGGGTTGTTGGAAAGATTGATAGCAGAGAACACTCAGAGTAGAGCTTAAAAAATAGCGAAGGCCAGGCGCAGGAGTTGATCATGAAATAAAATCCATTATGAGCCGTAAACAAACGAATCACGATACTACTATCTACTGTGAATCAAGCCATAAAATTAAGCGCCGACGGTGGCGGGTGTGCAGTTGATACCGACGAGTTGGTCTGGAAAGGAAGATAAGCGATATCGAAATAAAGAAAGAAAAGTAAAACGTACTGGAGAAGTTCTTCTCGCAGCAAACGGGGGAAGAAGCGCTAGATGAAGTTCGTCAGAATGTTATGAAGAAAAGACAAAAAGTGATGAACATACCAGTTAGCGCCGGTTCCAGCACCAATGCCAGTGATGGGGTTGCAGGCAAGACCGACCAAACCAGTGACGGACTGGACGGAGACGCCGAGGAGAGCGAGCTGCTTGGAGGCGGCCTCAGAAGAGGGGGCCTGGAGGGAGCCGCAGCACTGGACGG
>JAHXRV010011782.1:0-14740 GCA_019904355.1 Psilocybe tampanensis | reverse complement strand
AAGGTCTTCCCGCTCTCTTGATGGCAACAACGCTCAGACTAAATCGATGGATATGTGTCAGCCGACAACGGCGAGATGGATAGAGTGTGGTTACATACCTTCACACATGGCCCCCAGAGACGTTCATCACATTGGTCTATGTGAAATGTTGGCGAGGTGTCGATGAGCCGCAATGATGGAATGGGGTCGGAGAGGGGTTGAAACAGATCGTCAGTTAGATTGAGCTCGCCGTGGATAGTATGGCGAGTAATCGACTTACCTCTCAAGCGGGGTATGGAAAGAAGATGAGAGTACAGAAAAGAGATACTCTCTGGGTTGAATTGAAGAAACGGGCGGGTTTATATCTTCGCGTCCTTGTATTGTCATGTTTGGGTTCAGACCAAGATCAAACGGTGCGGCATGGCTTCGGCTTCGGCGGCTTCCCATTCACCAGAATGCATGGTTTGGACAATCTTCGAGGCTTTCTGGACTGTGGATATCTAGTTTTGGAGTCCATAATGCGCAGATCCAAACACCCTCTTTGACAATCTCGTCTTTCTCAAGTGGCACCCACGGCTCTGGCTCATGAAGGACGGAGCATTGGCCCGGCCGGCGTCTCACGGCATTGGTGGCTGACTATCTACGGGCGGCTAACGATGACCGTCCCAGTTCAGGCTGATGCCTGCCCAATCTGACTCGGACGATCACAGTGCTGACTGGTTGTATTCCATCGATTTGATGGTTTCCCCTCTGGGCCTTGACGCCTTGACGCCGAAGCCTCAGGCCTCAGGCCTAGTCAGAGACGCTCGAAAAAGGTTCACATTTCAATCCTCTAGCCTGAGATGGCTTGACTCGGACCTGACTTTCTTTCCGTCAAAGTATGTTATTATCAATGGGTTTTCCAAGTTTTTCTCTCTACAAGCGCTGTACCGACAATCTCCAATACAAACAGGCTATATTATCCCTCGCAGTGATGTCCCCCCTTTTTTTTGTCGTGGGTCGACTTCTTTCAGAAATCAGCACAAGGTCCCGCGCACTTCCAGTCCAAGTTGCAGTCACTGTCCTGGCTGCACGTCTCATACGCATAGCTCTGGCTATAGGTCTTGGTGGTGTAGCACCACTCTGTCCCGGTGACCACGATACACCCCGCCCAGCAGTAACCGTTGTAGCAACCACCCCTCTTTGTACCGCAGCGATAGTTGCACGACCCACGGCACCCGACATGGTCTCCTGATTTCCCATCATTACTGGCAAGGCTGCCTGGCTCATATTTCTCGCAGGCATCGAGGCACTGGGATAACGATCCCTCAACGCATTCGTCCCTCCGAGTCGCAACAAGCGAAACATCGTCTTTTGGAGCCGCGGTGCCAGCGTCGCTGCTGCGAGTAATATAAGTGTCAATAATCATCTCCTAAGGAAGAACTTCTGGTCGAGGCACACTCACCCGGCCTGTGCATCAACTGAAATGCTGTCACCAGTCATGTTGACGTCCGGGCCACGCATTGGGCGCGCGACGACGTGCGTTGCGGCATGATGAGGCGCAGAGCGGGACACCGATTCGCCAGTGTTGGCGACACCAGTGTATCCCTTCCCGACATCAGACGTGGGGGAACCAAGGTCTGCTGTCGCTGTTGATTGTACGTTGACGTTCAATGCAGAAGCGCTAAGCGCCATGCTGAGGGCGACGAGGGAGGCGAGGTTTTGAATGCGAAGAGCATTTCTTTGTCTGTTTTGTGTACAGAGGATATTCGAGCTGGATGCGATGTGAGGCCTTGAGGATTGGATATTAAGAGCTTGAGTTCTTGCATCCTACCTCACCTCTGCCCTGCCTTATATGCGATTTCTGACTGGGACCAACGTCTTGCCACCGTCGTTTTCTGTCTCTTTATTTTTTGAAGGCATTCTTCGAAATCAAATAGCCCCGGAGAGGCGTTGCTTGCCAATGAAGGGAAGAGCAAAATGAGTAGTTGACCAACTCCGCCAGAAAACGTCAAGAGAGACTTTTGGTCTCCCTTGTCGTGTCTCAATGGCCACCTCCATCCTCTAGCTCGCTAATGTATCAAGAGGCGCATCACACTTACTGTCGACGTTCGATGTTGAGGATTAAGGATGGGCAAATCGGAACGAAAGAGTAGTAGACAGTGGACTATAGGCCTGTGAGTATTGACTCAACTCCTCGCCGCTTTCCCACTAAGTAGTCCCACAAACCGACAGTAAGAATGTCAATGTCACAAAATCATAGCCTAGCTATTTGGACTGAGGCCTGCGTCGTGGACTCGTGGCGGTGGATGGAACTAGGAAATAGTGTCTGAGTGAGGCCCGAGTCTTGCTATACAGTCATCGGAGAAGATATGGAGGGGTTTTGTAACAGCTCACTCAGGCTGTGCCAACCTCTACCTGAGTCGATCATCCTGTCGAATGTCCATTTCTTCGCCAAGGTCACGGTCAAACTCAAAGCGCAGCGAGGTGGCAAACTTAGGATATGCGCCACTTAGACGATGAGGATGTTGAGAATGAATGTCAAGCATTTGTCGTCGAGTGAGCAGCAAATTATGAGTTTCGATACACTATTATAATAACAAAATCAAGCAGGATATTCGTCTTTCAAGTTCTTGGAATACCATTTCCATCTCCATCTCCATGAAACATTCATAGCACTCACATCCTCTCCAAAGGCCTAATACTCAACAACCTCATACTCGCCGCCAACACCTCCCTCGCACACTCATACAAATACATCTTCGCCCTCGCCTTCTCCAAATCCTCCTCCCCTTTCACCACCACACTATCCCACGCACTCGAGATCGCATGCGCCAACCTGAACGCAAACGTCACCACCCCGCTCGGCTCGTGCGTCTTGAGCGCCGTCTTCACCACGTCCGGGTACGTCCCCAAGAGGAAGGCGATATCCCGCGCGTGTGTGTATTGCGCGAGGTGCGAAGTGTCGATCTCCGAAGAGGGCGGTAGAGGCAGGAGGTGTGGGTTCTTGCGCCCGATGGAGGCGAGTCGGACGTGTGCGTATTGGAGGTAGGGACCGGTGTCGCCTTCGAAGGATTTCATCCTGTCCCAGTTGAACGTGTAGTTGTTGATCCTAGATGAAGGGAAATCGAAAGTCGTCAGAATGATGATTTGAACGACAAGAAGGACAGTCGCTCATACCGCTTCGCAGCCATATCCTGGATCTTGACACCCGTAATCCCAATCTCCATACTCGTCTCCTCCGGGTTCTCAACAGCAGCATACTTCTCCTCATTCTTCTGCATCTGCTCATGCATCACATTCCCCGCTTCCTTGATGATCTCATTCAAGAACACAACCGTACCCTTCCGGGTGCTCATCCCCTGGACGAGTCCATAATTTACATGAACAAGCGACTTGGCCCAGGAGAAACCCATGAGCTCGAGGACCTTGAAGAATTGGGCGAGGTGCAGGTCTTGTTGGGAGGAGACGACGTAGATCATCTTGTCGAATTTGTATTGTTCGTATCGCTCGATGGCTCCGCCGATATCTCGAGTGAGGTAAATCGATGTTCCATCTGCGAGGTCGATGTATGAGTATATGATTATCCACCGAGAAGGAGGAGGTAGAAAACGCACCCTTCTTCCTGACGACCGCAGTCCCAAGTTTATACTTTTCCAGATCAACCAACTTCGCGCCCTCCGAATCCACAATCAACCCCATCTCCTCCAACTGCGCGAGCGCCTTATCCATCGACTCCTTCCCGACCTTGCTCTCCCCCGTATACACATCAAAGTGGACATTGAGTCGATCATACTCTGATTCGTATTTCCTGACGCTCATCTCCCTCCACACTCGCCAGTTCCTGAGCGCGTCCTCGTCGCCGTCTTCCATGCGCTTGAACCACTTCGCGGCTTCGACCTTGACGTTCGGGTCGGCGTCGGCGTCTCGGTTGACCTTGACGTACACGTCGAAGAGGTGCTTGATCGCGTCTTTTTCGAGCTCTTCTTGCGAGCCGTATTTTTCGTAGCCGGTAGCGATCATACCGAACTTTTTAGAAAAATATATAACGTAAGCCCTCGAGAAGGAGATAAAAACAAAAAAAGGAATCAAGAAACACACCTGAGTACCCCAATCACCCAAATAATTCATCGATATAACCTCCCACCCACACGCCTTGTACAAGTTGGCGAGGAACGCACCGATGATCGTACTCCTCAAATGTCCCACATGGAACGATTTCGCGATGTTGGGCGAAGAGTATTCGATGATCACTTTCTTCCCTTTCCCTAGCTCATTGGCGCCGTACTCCGGCTTGCCGGAGGGGGTGGAGTGGGTGAGAGCGTCGACTTGGTTGAGGACCTCTCGGATCATGGAGGTGGTGTTGACGCGGAAATGGAGGAAAGCCTTGTCGAGGACGACGGATTCGACCCATTCGTCCGCTTGGAACTAGATATCATCGTACGGTTGAAGTAAAAAGAATATGAGTCATAAACATAAACACCGGGTGGGGGGGAAAGGATAGAGAACAAGATCGGATAACACACCTTTTCGATGACCTTGGCCGCCGTCTCTTCGACCTTTCCAGGCAACCTAAATCGAGGGATCGCCACCGTGAAATCCTCGCCCTTCTTCCCATAATCCACGCCCTCATACGCTTTCTCGAGCGTCAGTGGGAGTGCATCCGCCAGTTTCTGCGCGATGGCGATCCGGAAGGATTCCAGCACGGCTTTGGAGGGGTCTGTCCCTGGGACGGTGGGAAGTGGTGATCCTGGGGCCATGGTTGGTGTGTGATTGTTGGTGAGTTGGTTTGGTGATTGGATGGTGGTGGTGGTGGTGGTGTGGAAAGAGCTCTCTCTGAATCTGTACAGATTCCTGTTCGTATTATACCTCGATCTCAAAGTCTGAGAAACAGCAGGGGTGTGGGAAGCGCAGCAACAAGTATACGTGCGACGAGAGAAAGTAGAAGAAAAGAAAGAAGAACAAGTCCCGCGGAAGAAAGAAAGAACGGCCAGTTTCGTCGAAAAAATCGATAAGATTAGAAATATTTTTTTTTCTGGGCAAAGAACCAAAATTGAAAAGATGACTCCGTTAGAATGGTCACGTGCATGTTCACTTCCGGGCCCCTTCTTCCGCCCGTTTCCTCAAGAAACGAAACGAACTCAAACTTGTCTCGACTCTCGAACAGCCTTTTACGCATAGAACATATACTTTTTATTAAAGCAAAAGAGTACCCTATGTATGAACCACTATCATATCAATGTAAGTAATTTGTATACGAATTATGGGTATTTCAGAACAGAGAGAATGCGACCAAGTTATCCTAATTTAATGAATGAACGAATGAACGAACCAGAAGGAGGAGTTGAACGGTGGACACTGGACAGAGCTGAAAGCGATTTTTGCGAGTTACGAAAAAAAAGTAGAACTTTTGACTTGAGAAGACGAGAAAAAAACAAACAAAGCAAGCGAAAGAGAGAGAGAGACAGAGGTAAGTTATAATACGACGATAATAACGAAAACGAGAGTCATGTTTATATTCCAAAAGGTACTATGTAATTTGAACAGGAAAGAAAGAAGCAAAGAACACACCACAAAAGAAAAAAAAAGAGAGAGAGAGAAAGAGAACCGGTCTTCTATAATTATCGTACTGTAAGGAGGACTGGAAAAAAAAAAAGTGGAAACGAGAGACAGAGAGAGAGAGGCGAGAATGATGTATAAGCAGATCTAAGAACTTGAATGAATGGACGGATGGGCAGGGGATGGATGGATGAAAAAGAAAGAAAACGAAAAAGAAAAAAAAAGATATTGCACAATAGGGTAGGGAGAGAGCGACTATGAAACAAACCAGACAGACAAAAAAAATCGTAAAAGGTCATAAAAGAGAGTGAGAGAAGGACGGATGACGATGGAGAAGAAAGGAACAGCAGTCCTTTTTTGTGTTGGTTCGATTGAGGGGGAAAAAAAAGAGAGAGACTATCCACAACACACAAAAACACCACCACCACCAACCGAAAAAACCAAGAAAAAAGAATGAAAAAAAAAAAAAAAAGAAAAAAAAAACCCTCTCAAAAATCAACCCCAACAGCATCAACGACATACAACACCTGCTGCGGCCTCACAAACAATCCCCTCGACTCCATATTATACCCCCCTCCTCCCCCATTACCAGATGCATCAGACACAGCGGGACTCACACTCCTCATCCTCTTCATCCTCTCCCTCTCCCTCTCCCTATCACGCTGATCAGAAGACGACGAGAGGCTAAGCTGGTCGCCTTCCCTCTCTCTCTCTCGCTTGAGCAGGCCTTTGCCCGTGTTGTTGTTGTTGTTCGTGCCGTATCCAGCGTATCCAGCGTACCCAGAGTTGCTGCCGTACGACCCATATGCATAGACGTTAGAGCTAGCACTAACGTCCACCCTCCTCTTCCTCGTCGGCCTGTTGCTGTTGCTGTTATCCCTCTCCCTCTCCTCATACTCATCCCCCCACTCCGAGCCCCCAGCAGCTCCGCCCAACGTACCCCCAATATCAAAATACCGAACCCCGCACCACGTCCCATCGTTCCACTGCCTATCATCCGCGTCCACCATCACGCTCACATTCATCCCCATCCCGCTCCCATCCAATCCATCACCAAAACCTCCACCAAACCCTCCTCCCCCACCACCAAAAGCAGCAGAAGACAACGACGGCAAAGGCAAAGGCACCTCCACACCCACCCACTCCCCCCACTCACCCACCACCTCCCCAATATACCTCACATACGCCTTGAACCTCCGTCTCTTCGACGTGATGATGCACGGGATCCCGATCTCCAGCGTCGCCCCCGTCGGTGTCCGGTCTGTGCAGATGAGGCGGTCGATTGGGGTACGTTGGGGTTGTGGTTGTGGTTGGGCGTAGGGAATGGGAATGGGTATAGGCGATGATGGGATTGGCGATGGCGAGCTTTGAATTTGAGCAGGTAAAGCAGGTAACGGCCCAGACGACGCCGCTGACACAGAAGACACAGAAGACACCAACGAACTCTGCGACTTCTTCGAAAGCACCGGCGAGCTCACCAACGGCAGTGGCGGAAGCGGAGGAGACGTCGGTAGTTCCTTTTCCTTTTCTTTTTCTCGTTGTTGTGTTTGATCGGGATGCGAAGACGGCCTGGACTTCCCTCCCCCAGAAGACCCAGGACCGGACCCAGGAAGCCCAGAAGACTTGACAGTCCTTATCGTATCCGTCGACCCTCTCCTCCGCGTCGTCGTCGCGAGCGTGAAGGTCGCCACGCTCGAACTCGACGCCGAGCTGCTCGTTTTCTTGTGTTCGTGCTGCTCGTGCTGCTCGTGCTCGTGTGTTTGGGTTTGGGGTTTCGGACGGACGGTCATCGTGCTGCTCGTCGTTTCCGTGAAAGCCGATGAAGAAGAAGTGTTGCCAGTGTGGTTGGTAGTGATAGTAGCGTTGGCGTCGCCTCCAGAGAACTCGTCCATCGTCATCGTCGTGTCTTCCTCCTCCTGCTCCTCCTCCACGTTCATGTTCGAGTTCATGGTCATGTTCACATCATCACTCGGTCCGTCGTCCATCGGCGACGTCGAATCATCCTCCTTGGCGGGTAACTCCTCAGGAGACGAGGATGATATCGGACTCTCCATCTTGACTTCCTCCTCCTCCATCGCCACCTCGACCTCCTTGTTTTCCTCCCCTTCCTCCTTCAGTTGAACCGACGGCAACGGCGGAACAACAAGACCCTCATCCACACCCTTACCCTCATCCACACCCTTCTTCCCTTTCCCTTTCGCCTTATCTCTAACCGATAAACCCTCAACAGACTTCTTGTTCGACAACGTCCTCGTCCTCGTCCTCGTCGTAGTCGGTGTGACAGGACCTTTCTTCACAACAGCCGAACCAGAAGACGTCGAACCACCCGACGCGGAAGCTTGCACTCTCCCAGCAGCCGCAGCCGCACCCGTTCTGGTCGTCGTCGTCGTTGGGCTAAGTTTACTATCCTTCTCGCCCTTGGCAGACAACGTCCTCGACCTCGTCGCCGTCGTCCTACCCACCACCGGACTCGCACTCGCAGCTGACGCAGAAACCTTCCTCGCCCTCTCTTTCGCGTTCGTGGCAGCTCCTCCAGTGGTCGAGACAGGCGACCCAGCAGCCGACCTGCCCCCACCGGCAGTCCGCACGCTCCGCACACTCATCGTCGACGCAGCTGACGTCTTCCTCGCTCTCTGGCTTTGTGTCGGTGTGTTCAGGTTCGCAGGCGCAGGTGCAGGTGCAGTCCGATAAGTGCTCGCTGTACTCGTCGTGCTCGTCTCCGTCGCTGTACTCGTCGGTCTGTTGTTGTTATTGCTAGCTTTCCCCCCAGAGATCGATCGTGTGGTTGAGATAGTCGACACCCTCGACACAGGCCTCGACCCCGCACCCGTCTTCGTCGTCGTCCCCAGCCGTCCACCTCCCGTGACCGAATACGCACTCCCCCTCGAACTAGGCCTCGAAGCGCCAGGTTCCAACGCACTCGAATAATGCGACGCCGTCGTCGAGGTAGTCGTCGACGTCCCAGACAACACCGCTTTTCGAGCCGACGATCCGGTGCTGGTAGGCGTCGTACGGATAGAAGGCGCGAGCGAACGTGGTTTCGTCGTGGATTTGGTATCAGGTGTGCTCGGACTGACGTTGACGTTCGAGCCCGTTCGCAATCTCGGACTCGCGCTTCCGCTCACACCGCTCCTCGTAGACTTGACGCTCGCCAACGACGCTCTCGTGATGAGTGTTTTCTGGATAGGAGGGAAGACGGGCGAGAGTGGTGATGATCCATGTCCATGTCCCTGCGTACGGCTGACACTGAGATTGGAAGAAGAGGAAATGGTGGTGGTAGGACGTGTGCGCGGACGAGGGGTATGATACACAGACGGGACCTCGCTCGTCATGCTGGCCGTCTCGTCTTGTTCTTGTTCTGGTTGTTGGTCGTCGACATCGGCGTCTTCGGCATCCGGCTGTTCTCTTCCCTCTTCTCCTTCCCCTTCCCCCTCCTCCTCCTGTTGCTCGGTAGTGTTGACGTCATCCACATACATATCATCTTCATCCTCCTCCTCCTCCTCATCACCCTCATCAACCTTCTCACCATCCACCTGCACCGTCACCTGCGCAGGCGTCTGGGTAGGCGTCAACTTGGAATCCGGCCTCTCCCTCGAGCTTCGTCGTTCCCTCACAGCTCTCACGAGCCTCCTCGCAGGTGAGTCCCCTTCTCCATTTCCATTGGCATTGGCGTTGGAGTTGGGATTAGGACTTTGACGGGCCTGAGAACGTGAAGGCATCGCAGAGACCGTACTCTGACTCGCATCTGACACCTCCGACACCGTCCTCGTCCTCGTACTAGTCGCAACGCCACTCCTCACACACCTCGCCCCACCGGCACCACCTCTCTGCAAACTCCTCACACTACTCGCACCTTCCCTCCCCTCCCTATCCCTAACACTCCGACTCAACACACTGACCCTAATACTCCCACCCAACTCGCTCTCCGTGTCCGCGTCTGCTTTGCTCGTGTGCGGATGCTGTGAAGTCGGTCGCAGGTGGTGGAGGAGGTTGGCTGAGCTTCTTTTGGATTGTGGGTTTGAGTTTAGGGGGGAGGGTGAGGAGAGGGTGTGCGTGCTTGATAAGGCCTTTTGGGAGGAGTAGGAAGGAGGAGAGAGGAGGTCGTCGATGGGTACTTCGATGTCTGTTGGTAGGAGGGGATGTTAGGTTGGTTGATATATGCGGAGTAGAAAAGGGAAAAAGAGAAAAGATTTTTTTTTTTTTTTCAAAAGAGAAAAAAAGAAAAGAGAAAAAAAAAAAAAAAAGAAAGAAAAGGAAAACCCCAACTCACGATCACTAATCTCCTTCAACGCCCAGGGCTCCAACTCATCAAACCCTCTCTCCTGCCTCATATTCAACCACCGCTTCGCGATCCACTTCAGCACCTCCACACGCGTCTGCTCCACCTGCGCGTGCAGATACGACGAGACCGGCAAAAACGGCGCCGAGGTGTCCGAGGGGTGCGGGCGAAGGAGGATGGATGAGACGAGGGTCTGGTTTTATGGGTGTATGTTAGAATTAGGGAATTGAGATGAAAGGAAGTGGAAACGAAACGAAAAACGAACCTGATAAACAACAGCAGCCCACCTCTCCTTGAGACCTCTCAACACACTCCCCATCACCCACCCAACCCTCTCCTTATCCTCCAACGCACCGACCATGCCCCCCTCCTCCGCCGCCTCGCTCGCCCTCCTCATCACATCCATCCAATCCTCGCCCTCAAAACAGCTCTCACTCTCCCTCCCAATCACCTCATCCACGTTCTTCCTCCCCTCCACCACCGCCTCTCTCACCACCTCGGACCAGGGGTCCACGATCCTGCCCAACCGCTCCAACGCACCCTCCGCCGCCCAGAGGAGCGCGAACACGTTCCCGACCGTCGTCCGTTTTTTAACACCCTTCAACACCGATTCACGGACTTTGACGGGGAGAGAAGCGAACTCGGGCGTACACCACCCCTCACCAAAGAGGCCTACCATCCCCCTGCGCGCGCCTCGCTCCAGACACGTGTTCCTCACGTCCTCTTCCAACGAGAAGAGCAGGACCCTCGGCATCCGTCTCGCGCATTGCCGACACCTACACCCACCCCCACCCGACCCGCCCCCCCACCGTCCCTTCGTCAGGTCCTCATACGCAGGGAAGGGAAGGAACGCGTGGAAGAGCCCGTGCATCATTTCTTGGACGATACGTGCCTGGACCTCGTCGTGCAAAGAAGGGAGGGAGAGGTATAGTGCGGATTTGAGGAGCGCGAACGCGGTTTGGAGGTCGTATGACCTGTGGGAGAAGATGAGGGTGCCGGTGTAGATGAAGCCTAGCGTGAAGTGCAGTGATGCGGGTGTGAAGGGTGGAGAGGGGAGCGTGAGTGTCGGCGGTTCGTTGGTGTTATTGTTGTTGGCCACCAGTTGGTTGTTGTTATTACTATTATTATTCTTGCTATTCCCCCTCGCCGTCGTCCCAGGCCACGCAATCAACGCATTATAAAAATACGGCGACCTCGACACGAGGATGAACCGATGGGACGAAAAGATCGCCGTCGTGTGCTCATGGTGCCCACCGCCGCTGCTGCTCCCAAAGTTCCCCGTCAGCGCGATCCGCACGTCCGAGTACAGACGCGATCGCCACATGAACACGAGGTCTTTGCGTAGCTTGTCGATTCGTAGGGACTCCGCGTCTCCTCCTCCTCCTCCTCCCCCTGATCCTGATCCCAAGCCTAATAACGACCCAGGCCCAGCATGCCCATGTCCATGCCCGTTCCCCACCCCACTCCCATGCCCATTCCCAAGAGGCCCGTCCCCCAAAGTCCTCTCCCTCGTATCCGACGAATCGAACAAAAACTCAAACGCCTCTCCGAACCCTTTGCCCGTATAGAGGTACTCCAACTCGTCAGCGAACAGCGACGGGTTGATGCTCGTCGTTAATCTTAGTAGGTTCGGGTTTGCGTTGGCGGTGGTAGTGTGAGTGGTGAGAGCGGAGGGTGATGTTGGCCTCATTGAATGTGAATGAGAATGCGATTGAGAGTGAGAGTGGTATGTCTGCGAAGGCGACGGCGAGCCCCGGTGCTCATGCTCAAAGTCCTGATCATGGTCGTGTTCTTCAGATTCAAGCAACCTCAACGAAAGCGTTGACTCATCCCCAGGTAATTGGAGTCGGAGCTGCGATTGCGATTGTGCGTTGCCGTTTGAGTTTGGGTTGGATGAAGAGCGGAAGGAGAAGTATCTGTTTTGGAAGCTTGGTGGTGCGCGTGCGTAGACGATGGCTGTGAATTTTTTTTGGATGGATGGTTAGCGGGTCGTTTATGAGAATAGAATAATAGAATAAAAGAGACTTGAAAAACGAAGAGAAAAAAGAAAAAGAAAGGGAAGAGAACAGAAAAGGGAAAAGAAAAGAAAAAGAAAAAGAAAAAGAAAAAGAAAAGGAAAAGGAAAAGGAACATGACGAAACGAAACGAAAAACACAATCTCATGCCAAAAAAGAAAAAAAGAAAAGAAAAATCACCTTTATGCCCCCACACCTCCTTCGCTTCCCCACTCCCCGTTGCCCTCCTACGTTCCCTCTCCCTCCCAATCCCATTAAAATTCACATTAAACCCCATCCCCTCATCTCCCTCATACCCATCTTCCCCATCCCCATCCTCATCCTCAACAAGCTCCCAAACCACATCCGGGAACCGCTCCTTCGCATGGTGGAACAGCGCCTCCAAGTCCGTCTGCCACGCCGCGGTGCTGTTTTTCGTCGCTTCTTGGAGGCCGGGGGGTTGTGGGGAAAGGGGTGGGGAGATGGGTCGTTGGGGGAAGGTTGAGGCCATTCATGAAGTTCCGTTTGGTTGGGTTTTTGGAAGGTTTGTGTTGTGCGTTGTGTTATAGATATTGATGTTGGTATTGTGAATATTGCGGTGTACTGTGCTGTGCTGTGCTGTGGTGTGTAGCCTTCTCGTTCCTCGTTCTGCTCGCTGTGTTGTGTTGTGGTGCGGTTGCGCTTTTTCGTTGTCGGCCCTTGGGGGGGGGGGGGTATATATTCAATAAAACCGAGCCTCAGAGCGATGCGTAGGTAGGGCCCTAGGTTTTCTGCAAACTTCGCCTAGGGTCAAAAGTAAAGGCGAAAGTGCAGCAAGGAGAAGGAAGGAAGGGTAGATGGATGGGTCGATGATCAGAAAAGAATCTTGGCGTGACACTCGACAACTGACAACACGAGGCTCGAGCGACGGGGCGTGGGGTTGGGGTTAGGTATGACTAAGCGATAGTCCCCCATTTGGAATCCGAATTTGGGGAACTTAGGGGCAAGGCATTCATCGAATCTGTCGTGTCATGCGTCAAGCAAGCATGGGATATTTCAGGCCTTCGTCCATTCATCCAATAGGTCTCAGATCAGTGTGGTGGTGAGTAGGCTTGATGATGGATATCCTAGTACCAGTATACTAGGACCATCGCCCGCTCGCTGAGCGCTGTAGTGTTCGGCCCAGTGGACTGACTCTCCGGGGGAGTATCCTATCGGTCCCACTAAAGCGACTCCGAGTCCTCGCCGCCTCTCTCCCACTATCCAGCGACGCCAGTAACATACTTTGGCGTGAACATGAGTTTCGAACACCCGCGGGCCACCGCCACGAGTCCACGACGTATTAGGCCTCAGCTTGGCGCTTAGCGCTTCTGCATTGAACGTCAACGTACAATCAACAGCGACATCAGACCTTGGTTCCCCCACGTCCGACGTCGGGAAGGGATACACTGGTGTCGCCAACACTGGCGAATCGATGTCCCGCTCTGCGCCTCATCATGCCGCAACGCACGTCGTCGCGCGCCCAATGCATGGCCCGGACGTCAACATGACTGGTGACAGCATTTCAGTTGATGCACAGGCCGGGTGAGTGTGCCCCGACCACTGCAGAACTTCTTCCCTAGGAGATGATTATTGACACTTGCATTACTCGCAGCAGCGACGCTGGCACCGCGGCTCCAAAAGACGATGTTTCGCAAGTTGTTGCGAGGGACGAATGCGTCGAGGGATCGTTATCCCAGTGCCTCGATGCCTGCGAGAAATATGAGCCAGGCAGCCTTGCCAGTAATGATGGGAAATCGGGAGACTTTGTCGGGTGCCGTGGGTCGTGCAACAAACGCTGCGGTCCACAGAGGGGCGGTTGCTACAAAGGTTACTGCTGGGCGGGGTGTATCGTGGTCACGGGGACAGAGTGGTGCTACACCACCAAGACTTATAGCCAGAGCTATGCATATGTGGAGTGCAGCCAGGACAGTGATTGCAACTTGGACTGGAAGTGCGCGGGACCTTGTGCTGATTTCTGAAAGAAGTCGACCCATGACAAAAAAAAGGGGAGGGATAATATAGCCTGTTTGTATTGGAGATTGTCGGTACAGCGCTTGTAGAGAGATAAACTTGGAAAACCCATTGATAATAACATACTTTGACATAAAGAAAGTCAGGTCCGATTCCGAGTCAGGCCTCCATCTCAGGCTAGAGAATTGAAATGCGAACCTTTTTTGAGTGTCTCCGACTAGGCCTGAGAGGCCCAGTGGGAAAATCATCAAATCGATGGAATACAACCAGTCAGCACTGTGATCGTCCGAGTCAGATTGGGCAGGCATCAGCCTGAACTGGGTCGTCGTTAGCCGCCCGTAGATACTCAGCCACCAATGCCGTGAGACGCCGGCCGGGCCAATGCTCCGTCCTTCATGAGCCAGAGCTGCGGGTTCTACTTGAGAAAAACGAGGTTATCACAGAGGAGGTTTGGATCTATGCATTATCGACTCCAAAATTACGTATCCACAGTCTGGAAAGCCTCGAAGGTTGTCCAAACCATGCATTCTAGTGGAAGGGAAGACACCGAAGCCGAAGGCATGCCGCCCCGTTTGATCTGAGTCTGGACCCAAACATGCCAACACAAGGACGTGAAGATATAAACCTGCCCGTTTCTTCAATCCAACCCAGAGAGTATCTCTTTGCTGTACTCTCATCTTCCTTCCATACCCCGCTTGAGAGGTAAGTCGATTACTCGCCTTACTATCCACGGCGAGCTCAAGCTAACTGACGATCTCTTTCCTCTCTCCAACCCCTTCCCATCATTGCCGCTCATCAACACCTCGCCACCATCTCGCATAGACCAATGTGATGAACGTCTCTGGGGGCCATGTGTGAAGGTATGTAACCACACTCTATCCATCTCGCCGTTGTCGGCTGACACATATCCATCGATTTAGTCTGAGCGTTGTTGCCATCAAGAGAGCGGGAAGACCTT
>JAHXRV010011781.1:0-15962 GCA_019904355.1 Psilocybe tampanensis | reverse complement strand
TTTCATTTCTGCATATGCGACACCCTTTCTTTTTCCTGATTCACCTCACTCCCGCTGGTTAGCTCGGCGAGGGGGCTGTTGAATATTTCCTTTGTTTGTAGCGTCACACACTGTCACATACATATCATGTAGTCACTCTTTTCGTTAATAATCATCGTTCCTTTCTTCTCATTCGAACACCGCTGGACGAGGCACGAGTGTGATGGTCCCTATCAAAAGCATCAGAGCCTGAGCAAGAAAGCTCAAAAACGACTGAACTATTAGCGATCTCATACCTTCTTTGGTGAATATTTGGTGAGTTTCCAGTATTCTCACTAACAGATGGATAATCGAGGATAGGTTGGCGTCGCTCTGCTGCACTGCTCAACATAAGGAACAGAGCATAACGAAAAAGAATTACCTTATCCACAACAGAACTCCAGATGTGATCTTCGACGTACGCCATGGTAGATGAAGGGAACTTTCGAGGAAATGAGATACATTTTTACCATGCAAAACGGAGCATACCTCTTCGAGCAGAAGTCTGAGAAGGACATCGAGTGGATGGAAGATAACCTTGAGGTATTTATCAGCCAACTGATGCTTTTGCAATACGGGGGACACGTACACGGATGCCGTTACCGCCTTCCCTTGGAATCATCTCGGTGTACCCTGGACGACATTCTTTAAGAGTTTGAATTTTAGCTTGAAGCCCAAAATTTGGCACCGTCCGAATGAGATTGAAAAGGGTGTCTTCCGGTGGAGCATAATTAAGAACATGCTCGGTCCAATCGCGAACGTTCACAGCGAACCTCATGCCACGTATGAACAGAGCGTACTTTGTAACACGTTCGTCCTCGTCCTCCTCGCTAATCTCCCTGGACTCCTGACATTCAAACGCTGCTGTTATCTCCCGACTAGACTCCCAGTATTGGCCAGAATCCTCCCGCGGGCCGTAGTATATTATTTCGGATGGCTTCCATAGGCGATTTAACCGAGTTTGACTGGCATACGTTACACAATTTGCCCATACCGAGGCCTTGTCGGCGCCTGTCACAAGATAGAGGGTGCCGTTGGGATGCACGACGGTGCCTGGGCCCTTGTTCACAAAAATGTACCAGCTCAGGGCATGCTTCTGCACATAATCTTGAATTCGTGTTGTCGACGATAAATCTTCGCGTGAGGCTCCATCCGGGAGCACCAGCATCCCGCCTTCCCGTCCATTGACAGTGAACTTGACATCTCTGAATATATGTTAATGTCCGTCACACTATCATCTCATGAAAATACTCACAGTGGAGTCGACGAAAGGGTTGACGTCTCGATTCCGTTGCCGACAAGTACAGTTCCGGGTGGAAAGTGGGTTGGATTGACAGTGAGCTCTGAATCGAGTGGAGGGTCGAGAGGCACCAGGTCCGGAGGACAAATTAACTGTGCAGGATGCTCAGCGGGGAGGAATATGTTGAAAAATCTTTCGAAAAGGCCATCATGGTGGAGGTAACCCACGTCTCCTATCGAAATCCCGGTATTCTGGGGCCCATTGTGTAAGAAGCCATGTGGATTCCATAAGGGAGTACCATGACCCAGCATTATCAGCGACCCAGTATATGTTTCTTGGGAAAGTCCTGGTCTGGCCATAAGGTGACAACGAGGAAAACTGGTGTCCTTGAGTAACGATCGATACGGATAGTTAAGTGAGCCTATGAGCAGCAGCAGGTTAAGTGCAGTACCGCCCGCTTAAAAGGAGAGACCCACCGCTGTCGAATGATGCTATCATTGAGATTTCACTCTGCTCATAATGACTTTCTCCCGGAAGTCCATGGCGCTCAGCTCCCTGTTATATCATGTTTATCATAGAACGAAGCTCGAATCCAAGGATGATTGCGCTTACGGTGACATTGACCATCATTGAATATTGAAATTGTGCGGGCTTGGTGTCGGGTTGAAGAAACAGATTCGGTCATCCGTGTGCAGCATCCAATAGCGTGTAAGAAGGAATGGCCTTGGTGCCCACATCCTGAATTGAATGCTTTGTTCTCTTTCGGATCTCGTTTGAGATTGGGAACAAAATGATTCATGTCGAGATACAACTTGAAGAACCTCGGCTGGAAGGGGCTATTATGCTGGTCGCAACGGTAGGTAAAGGCGAAATAGGGCATCGGTGAATCGATGTCGATGAAGTTCGATGAAATTTTAAACAACGAGGAAAGTTTCATTGATGGATTGACGGGCTGAAGCACCGTCAACGTCGTTCGCCTTTCGCTTGAACCTCGGTGATATTAGGTAATCTTGACTCCGACCACGACGACGGCGGTGAACATCGGACTTCACAGAGTCTCTTGTTAACCCCACACACACATTATTTATGTTGAGGTTCAACGTTGAACGGCCGTAAGGTTTTCTTACGAGTTACAGCCATCAAATTTGCATCAAATCCGAATCGGAAGTCTGAGGTTTTCAAGTTTGTTCTTAGAAATATATGTGCTTATTTCATTGGTCATGCTCAGGTTTTCCCAATATATTGTACCTTTTGTCTTATGTTCTGAATTGGGCAAGCCTTTGCTTCAAGGCCAATGCTTTTCTACAAATTTAGGTCAAGGGCATCCACAAGTCAGTAGACTCGGCGGAAAGCCCTTTGTCCTCAACAAATCCATAAATGCCGGTTGTTCTTCGAGATCTCGCCTGCGTGAGGTAGAAAGTGCTCATCGTATGCTTAGCGTAAATCTTCCTCGGGAACGGGAGGTCCAGGATAAATCTTGTAAAGCCTGTCAACAAGATTCTTGCGTTGGCTTCTAGTCTTGTGCCATTGTTTCAAGAGGGAGGGAATAAAAAGGAGGCACTGCATGAAATAGCTGGTGGATTTACTCTGCTGAAGATGAGATGCGACTTCGGAATTGCACAAGAAGGGAATCTCACCTCTTCGGGAACAGGCGCCTTGGGAATAAGCATAACTAGACCTGGTCAGATGCCAGTGTCAGACGCTGATTGTACGAGCAATTAATTATATGGAGTCTTACCATCCCTATTCTGAACATCATGGCTACGGATCACCCGAATCAAAAACTCCGCAACCTCCCGCCCGCCTCCGTCCCCAATGGCCTGGATACAGGTCAATCTACTGGCCACATGTGATGGCAAGGGAAAACGGTCACCTTGAAGTTTTCGATCAACAAGGTGTCTTCCACAATGGCAACCTGAGAACCGGGGGACTGCCCTGCAATGTGAGAAATCATGCAAGCATTGAGTGTGGACGGTCACACCTCTTCAAGCATGAACCGCAGGAGAATATCTGACGGATGGAATACAAACTGTCTCGTGTCAGAAAAACGTTGCGGCGGGAGAGTGGACTCTATTGAAAACTGCTCACATTGGTTGTCGGCGATAAATATTTTCTAGGAAATCTTTTGCGCTGCTCGATGAATGTTTGGTATTTGGCACGAAGACCCGTGATGGGGAAGGCCAGCAAGTTGTAAAATGGCAAGACGGAAGGCGGTTTGTTGTGAAGGATGTAGTTTGTCCAATCAGGGATGCCAACCGCGACTTTGATGCCACGTAGAAAGACAGAGCACTTCTCGGACTCTTCCGTGCTACCTCTAACGCTTTTACAGCGTATTCCATAGTCAGTATCCCAGAACGGAGTATTCTCCTCTCGGAATTCGATTAATAGTGGGTATTCGGAACCTCGAGAGACTTGAGGGTGAGAGGCTGCAATGGCCCACGAAGGAGCCTTGTCGCAACCCGTGACAACGAAAAGTGAGCCGTTTGGTGTCAATATCTGTCCGTCTCCCTGTTCATTCATAAATACATACCAACTGAGAGCATGCTCATGAATATATTCGCGAAGGCGAGTCGTTGAAATGAGGTCCTCACGGGAGGCTCCTTGTGGTAAAACGAGAATCCCTCCTTCACGCGCCGTGATCTTGAAATCGATATTCCTGGAACATCAACTATGAGCTGTTTTTCTGGCATCAAAATAAACTCGCAACTCACAGGGGAGACGTGCTGAGTTTCTTTGCCTCAACACCCCTGCTGACCAGCGTGGTTCCAGGTGGAAAGTAGTTCGCATCTGTTGCAACATCCGCCGCGCCTGGCGCGGGAAGGAAAGGAACCATGTCTGGGGGGCACCTCCTCTGTATTTCGTCGGTCTGGGGCAAAAAAATATTGAAGAAACACTCGAAGTCCCCATCTTTGTCAAGAACACCGACATCTCCAATACTAACGCCATATTTGAGGTGTTTCTTGGGTCGTTTGGCGCTTCCATATGGATCCCAGACAGGGAGTCCGTGTCCATGCATGAGCATACTGCGAGTATATGTCTCGGTTTTTCCTGCTGGTGTCGCAGTCAAGTGGCATCGCGGAAAGCTAGTATCGGCCATCAGGGACCTATAAGGATGTGTAATAGATTTAGAATCTAAAAGCAACGAGAATTGAGAGCTCTGGATCGATGTAAAAAAAATGGACATAGCATACCCATCGAGAGAGACCGCTCAGTGGGTATATCTTCGCTCTTAACATCAACTTCCATGGGTTCCATCAATTGACCCTACGAAGTGTCAAAAAAAAAATCAACCATTCTGTGGCTATGGGCAGCAGGAACTGTGGTATGTACCGGTATATTTTCTTCTCCTTCTATCATTGGTATTCTCGGAGTCTTCTGAGCAGTGACGCCGTCGGCCAAAGAGCAAGAACAAGGTCAAGGATGTAGTACATGATCATGATGTGCAACCGTATAAATAACCATGATAGCCACAATGGTCACGGTCACGGTCACACACATCGCAAACTTGTCGCAAACTGGCGACCACTCGGAGCTTTCTTTAATGCCAATCCGTTTTTGACAAAAGCTTATTGTTTGAAAAAATGGGGAATGGAGAACAAAATTAAGTATTGATTACAAAGGAACTAATAGTAGTACTGCACATAAAGTGGGTCGTAATGAACACATATCATCGTAATGGAATACATAAGCAAGACGTCAAAAATCAGATATCGAGACTTTACATGCCGCTGAAGACAAACAAAATAGGGGGAAACAAAACGAGCTGCCGCCCCAATCACAAAAAAGCGCACAGAATATAAGGTAAAAGAACACGATGACTTGGAAAATGCCCCGTCCATTGTGTCCTTAGCACATGTTTTCCGGAGGAACAGGAGGTCCAGGATAAACCTTGGAAAGCTTATCGATAATAAATTTGCGTCCATTCCTTGACTTGTGCCATTGTTTGAAAAGGGAAGGGATAAAAAGGAGCGACCGCAGAATATAGTTAGAAGATTTACTCTGCTGAAAATGATCGATGAGACATAACTCTAGAATTTAACAGAGAGAGACTCTCACCTCTTTGAGAACGGGCGCTTTGGGAATCAGCGTAACTAGTCCTGATGAGATGAGATGTCAGACGGCAAATTGTATATACAGTATAAGTGATTACATGGACTCTTACCATCCTTATTCTGAACGTCGTGGGTACTAACCACTCGGATCAAAAAATTTGCAACATCTCGGCCGCCTCCATCCGCAATGGTCTGTATAACCGTCAATCAATCCAATGGACAAATGGGACAGAAAAGCAAAAAAACGCTGACCTTGTAATTTTCGGTCAACAAGGTATCTTCCACGATGGCTACCTGAGAACCGGGGGACTGACCGTATATCAGAAACTTTGATGGGAGCGTTAGGTCTGGACTGGCCATTATATACTTACCTCTTCAAGCATAAAACGCAGGAGTATATCTGATGGATGGAACACAAACTGTTTCAAGTTAGAAAATCCTCGCTGGAAAAAATAATGAAACAGCGCACATTGGTATGCTGCGAGAGATATTCTTCAGGATAGTCCTTGAGCCTTTCGATGATCGTTTGATATATGGCACCAAGACCGGTAATTGGGACAGCCAGCAAGTTGTAGAATGGCAAGCTGGGAGGAGGCTTGTTGTGAAGGACATGGTTTGCCCAATCAGGGATACTGACCGCGATTTTCATACCACGTAAAAAGACAGAATACTTCAGCGGCTGATCGGTGGGCTGGGAGCTTCTACCACACGGTGCTCCAAAGCTGGTCTCCCAGACGGGGGCTTTGTCCTCTCGGAAATTGATTGAAAATGGGTATTCCGAAGCTCGATGGATTTGGGGGTGAGAGGCTGCAACGGCCCACGAAGAAGCCTTATCGCAACCCGTGACAACGAAGAGTGAACCGTTTGGCACCAATATATATCCTTCTTTATTCATAGATACATACCAGCTGAGAGCGTGCTGATGAATGTATTCACGAAGGGCACAGTAAAAAGGCCGTGGCGTCCGTGGCACGTCCGTGGCGGCCTCTCTGCGTCCGTGCGAGGTCAGTCAGCGTCCGTGCATCTGGCCGATGCTGCTGTGCAAAGTCCGTGCAAGCTCCTTTGGAGTCCGTGGTGAGTCCGTGCTGGGTCTGTGCCACTCTGCAATGATGGTTAAGTGAGGTTTAGTGGCCGTGCTAGGGTCCTAGGGACTAGTAGCTACCATAGTAGAAATATTTCACTTGTTTCTTGTTCTATGTTCGAAATTCGTTCTGAATTCAACAGTATATTTGAATACCGACGCATAAATGAACATTATAGACCTTAGGGAAACGTCCCTCGCCCTTTATTTGGCCCCTCTTCGCCCCCTTTTTGCCTTCCTACCTGCTGTACCCGCTGCAGGACGCTTTGCACCAACTATTTGAGAAGTTGGTTTTGTGTGAGGGACCTGCGAAGCAGAAACTGGTTCAGCAGGTGAGAGGTCGGTGTCTGTGGGCTCCTCGACGATCTCTATGTAGTTAGGTCCTCGCTTTATTAATTAAATTAGTCCCAATTTGAATGTAGAAGAGAAAAGGAATCTTACCTGACGTTCTGACTCGCTCTCGCTCTCCCGATTGGATACATACCATTCACTGTACATGCCTTCGTACGGATTCCACTTTTCTTGATGATCACCAGCATCTAGTCCCCACTGCCAATTCCCCGGAATCCCAGTCAACTTTGTCCGTTCAAACATGTCATTTTCTAGGTGAGATAAGCATTCTCTGTCAACGTCAATGGCTTCCCACATTGTCCGTGTCCCATGAATTTGGAGATACCATGCCTTTTCCAGCGGCGTTAATGGCCGTTTTTTCTTCGGTTTGGGCTCTAGTTTGGGCGCTTCGGTGTCATCCAATGATTCGGTGAGATTCTGATCTTCGGTCTCCATTTCTGAGTCGTTGTCCGATGTGGCTAACTGTACGTCCATTTCATCGAGTGTATCTTGGTCAAGCTTTCCCAAGATGAAGAGCGTAAAAGCGTGTGCGAGAGGGAGCAGTCCCAGCCATTTGATTCGCCTCTGTTCAACCCTGCCAGCGACCTTGACCTCGAACCAGTTGGATATCTGCGAGCGCTCTTGAATGGTTAGATCACCAGCATGTGGAACGATGTCGGATAAGGGCTTTCGTTTGGATTTTAGCCATTTGAGAGCGGGGATTTCATCGATATGTTCTGGTGTTTGCATGGACTTGGGATTGAGCATGAGCTGTTTCAAGATTGGGATTGACGGGGAAAGGATGTCGTCGATCTCCTTGGTGTATGTCGTATATGTTGGGTCAGAGAGAATGTCTTCGTCTGTCAAATCTTCAATTGCATGGACCCACTTCCCAAGCTGTTCCAAGTAGATTCATGAGTATAGTAGTAACCTGGCAAACATCACTTACTACTCACCCTTATCTGACGTCGGGAATTTCGATCCATCCAAAGCGAATCAACAATATTCTTCTCAGGGATCTCTGTCACAGTCCCAGGGACAATACCAGACATGGAAAATGAACAGCCCCTCCACCAGAGAACATTCCATGTCTTTGTAGCTTTGTTGTGATGCATAAGTCGAACAGGATACCAGAAATCTCCATGCTTTGCAAGTGCCCCAAGCCCAGCTCTGTATATATCATGACATGTTAACCTCTGGACCAAACTCTTGAAGACCCTGTGCTTACCTTAGACGTTCCATCAGCGGTTTTTGATACCTGATATTCCGTTTGTCTCTTCTAGAAGCAAGGCTCTTCTTCAATACACAACTCAATGAGAATAAGAGAGTCTGACATACCGTAGAACATCTGACGATTTTGGTGGCAAAATACCCTGGAGGCTGCAGAAATCGCAGACAAACTTGTCTTTCTTTCTCTCAGAAAGACTACTCGCTCGCCCTTCCCTTTGGCAGGCGACATGAGACCAGTCACGACATTCACTGCACTGAATGGCTATTCCATACGCAGGGTCATGAATAATATTCCCATCTCCACGCATACCACACCGGCAGTTAAGTGGGAACAATGAATCGGGAAGTGAGGAAGGAGGAGATGGTTTCTGAGTAACAGGGGCAGGGGGACCTTTGTTGGGGAGACTCTGTGGAGGTTCGTCTTCGCTTTCCACCATTGGTTCGTCCTCGACGTCATGTGCAGGTTCCTCTGTGCTTTCTTGGGCATATGTGGGGTCTTCTGTTGGTGTCTTGGACTTCAGCTTCGAGACATATTCCATAGTGCGTTCAGTCTGTGTCCACTGTAACCGTTCTTCCAACCGAAGGAGATGTAGGTTTCGAAATTGCGAGGGATATAACACAGAGGGCATATTTTTCTTGAATCCTGTCCCAAACATAAAATGGAACTTGCGAGTAAGTGCCACAGTGCGTATTTGAAAGAATCGCTCTTGGGCGCTTAATCCCCCACGCAGAAAATAGACGGCTTGATAGACCCGATATCCTTTTGGAAGGGTTATGTTTGGCCCTGCAATGTATCCTCGAAACTTGGCCTTGGGCTCCTCCCTGGTGAGTCCGTTGTGAGCCATTCCATCATATGTATAAATCGTCTTGCGATCCAAGGATGCGAAGCGAGCAATAAAATGCTGGTTTGAGGGATTGAATAACGCCAGCCCCACAAGATCGTAGACTAGTCCATCCGATTTCCCTACTGTCTGTGTGTGAGGGAATAATACCTCTGGAAAGTCCCATGCACATGTTTTCCCTGGAGTTTCAGCACCGATTTCAGCGGTGAGAAACACGGGTATTGAGAGAACAATATCCTTGACGTCTTCTCGTGTTCCAGGGCATAGTGCAGTGGCGTCCTTAACACGCCAGCAAGTATGTGCCGGTGTTGGCTTCCGATCGATGCGCATCCTGTGCCGGAAATAGGCCTTGAAATCCCCTTTGTATTCCGCATGGTTCTCGTCCGTTAATTGAAGTTCAAAACTATTTCGTGGCTGCACAATCTCGACGTGATATCCCCAGTCTTGGGACCCAGAGCAGGTGTGGAGGTCAATGTACCATGTGTTGAAATATAGGAGGGGTGGATATGCAGCTATGGGGAAGGATCTCCGTAGGATATTCGTAATCCATCCCTATGGGGAGTATTATAATTATAAAAGACTAGAATCATATCAAGAAAGCAACTCACCATGAGTTGATGGCTTGAGGTAGTGTCCGGGATTACCCCAAACTTATGCAAGGCCTCACGGAATGTATCACGTTGCTTAACCATCTCCGCTGTTATATCCTCTTCTGGTAAATCCTCCATGAGATTAACACGCGAGTTGAAAACGTGGTAGAAGCTGTGAAGCATGGTATTCTCCGATACCCCCTCAAACAGAGAGCTGAATTCCCCAAATTTCCGCATTACACATATGAAGACAAGCTCGAGGGATGTATCAAGCCAGCAGGAGTTTGCACGCCATTTGTAACTTGGTGCTCCAAATTTTGGCGAAGGAACAGAGGGTGGAGGTGGTGCTTTGATGGCTTTGGGCTTTGATGAGACTTTCGTTAGTTCTTTAGCCGTGTCCGGTGGACGACCATCGTTCTTCTTTCTGTGGGCCTCAGCCTGGGAATTAAGCGCTCGAGAGGGCTTTGTATGGCCCTGCCTCTGTGCCACGCTTTTCCATGGCTCTGCTTGACCGTAACGAATGGGTATACCCGCTGTATATTACAATATGTTAGTCACTGGCTTGTAAACTCTGGAATGAAAAGACACTTACTACTAGCAGCCTTAAATTGGGCTTCGTAGTGGTGTGCAACCTTAAGTAAGGCATACATTCCCTCAAGAAAGTGATGATTACGACCACATCCCTGGTAGAGCTTCCAGTTCATGGCTTCCTCCGCATTGTTTGTCTCTGGAAGCGAGTTCCATAGCTGGATATCCATTTGGCGTTGGGATTCAAAGAGCATACGTGCATGTGCTGGCCGGGTCCACCATTCCATCCAATTTTTGATATTAGGATAGTCTTTGACAAGGAGAGCCGCATGTTCAATGAATTCATCCATGGACTTGAGGAATACTAGGCCATTGGTCCTTCGAAGAAAGTCTTCCTTTGAATCACGAGGGATGACATTGAGCATCTTTGAAACCCGCTCTGATGAGGTACGGAAATGTTCGCGACAGCCTTTCAATAAGCGCTCAGCGATGACCTGGAGGTCTTGATTGCTAAGTGTATTATCTGGACGTTGAGAAAAGTAGGTGAAATATGCCTGAGTAAATCTGCCTCGTTCTGCTTCGCTAAAGTCCATCATCTAATTCATGAATTGAGGATCAGTAGTAGATCTAGTAGAAAATGTGTCAGACACCTACACCCGCAAATAGTTCCTTTGTGACGGGAATATTTCTTCTCTCAGCTTCCAATGCAATGCTCCGAATAAGAGCGTAGAAGTGATGGTGGAAATGGTTTGTTGTCGCCCCATTACTGTAGGTTAACAGCGCAGGAACCCAGCAGAGCAGGACAGGACAGTATGTTGAAGAAATGATGAGGATAGAGTCCGATCCGATCCACCACTTGTAAGTTGCGTCACTGACAATGCCGTTGATTGGTTCGTCGAGAGGCTTGTCCTTGACTAACTGAGAGCGCATGAACGGAGTCTGGAGCGAAATCACAGTTTCAGCACCAAAGGTAGAGTGAACAACTACATTCGGGTTGTCCTTATCAAATTTGGCAAACGTCGAAATCAGCTTGTCGATGCTGACAATGGCCTCTCCTTTGATGATCTTGGAGCGCTCCTTCCCAACACGATGAGCATTGAGAAAGACATTAGAGATCTCGGGGGCGGATTTTCCAGGTCCTCGAAGTCCTGGAACACCAATGACAAGCTGAAGAGGACCGGATTTAGGGTACGAGCTCACAAGCTCCTCGAATTTTGCCCTTTCCCCAGGGAGTAGATGGAGGAGGTGTGTTGGCCGACGGTGTAAATGGGTCCCTTTATGCTCATAATGGACGCCACCAGACCAAGTCCACAGATAGGATATAACCCCACAGTCGTTGTGAACAAGGCTCCCACCACATTTGCAAGATTTTGTGAGTTGAGCAGCGATTCGAAAGGCCTTGACGTGCGGCCGGGTGATAACCTGGCAAGAAGGATTATCACATTCAATGACACCAAGACATCGTCGAGTGCCGCGCTTCCCTCCCTCCCAGAAATCAGCATGCTCGGAACCCTTTCTATCTCCCCCACTTGTTGAAACTGCCCAGTGAACCTGTAGGTTTCCAGTGTCCTCGTATTGCTTGAAGGTCATGTCGTACACAATGTTTCCATCTGGCCAACCATCCCATACGAAGTCCGTGGCACTGCTTGGGTGTGAGTGGGCCACTGGGGTCGTGAATGCGGTGGCATGTTGAGAAATAGGGATCGTTTTGGTGGTAGATGTTGTAGAGGATTGAATATTGACGGATGGTTGAGCTGCTTGAACATTAGAGGCGGCCACTGGGACATAGGTTCCATCTGGGAGACGCCTATACAATGGTACTATAATTTGATCAACTTCTCGAGCTACGAGCTTATATAAGGGTGTAATGCAACATACCAAGGGCGTCAGATGCACTGCTCTTTTCAGCGAGACCTGGTGGTTGCGGTCGCTCTAGTATATAACTAATAAGTTTCCCTGCAATTGACATTTTGATAAGCATATCGGTTTAAACCAAACATTAATGTGGGGTTAACAGTTTACAAATTACCTGAGACAGCATCGTGAACGGGGATATAGGACTTGAGGCTATCACCGGGTGTTGTATTCAATAATTGGGGGCTTGATTCGGAGTCATTGATATGTTCGGTTGCGAAGTATGCGTAGATATGCTTTGCAAAGTCCTAATAGAATGCTTCGTTTCAGTGAGATGAGGGAATGATTAAAAAGAGAATGACGTGCCATGATCCCCATCTCGTTGAGACGCCGTCAGCTTCAGTACGGTCTGGTACATTCAAAGAATACTAGGATTTAAATACTCTACCATTTGTTCGCCCAGTCTGAAAGACAACTTCCAAGGCAAATCCGAAGGCAATGCTGTATTTCCAATATCTCAAATCCTCTTCGCATGAAACAATATGGGATTAACGACGAGCTTGCGACGATCCGACGATCACCTTATGCGGTGTTTACATTTCCAATCCAGGCAAAGTCCACTTGGCATAGTGATTGGACACGAAGCGCGGTCGCGCTGCGTCCGTGCGATGATAAACAAGGTCTGTGAAACCTTTCCAACAGTCCGTGCACGTCCGTGCGACGTCTGTGGCAAATGGGGGCTCGTCTGTGGCAAGTCTGTGGGAGGTCCGTGCACGTCCGTGCAATTTGAGAGGAATTTCGTTCAAAAAACTGAGTCCGTGCAGGTCCGTGGTAGGTCCGTGGCAGGTCTGTGGTGGGTCCGTGCTAAGTCTGAAAAACATGTCTCAGTCCGTGCAGATCCGTGCAAGTCCGTGCAAGTCTGTGGTGAGTAACAGACACTCACATTTACTGACCTCGAAGCTCGATCTCGCTCAAATTCACCATCCACAAGTTATTACTTGACATTCACACAACATTTACGTTCACATTCCATCATCTGAGCTTAACCTGAGCCTTCAGGAGACTTTGAAATCAATCAATCCAATCACTATGACCATTTGAATATGTAGTAAATGCGATGCGACGAGGATATGACTGGACGCACTGCCCACGACGCGAAACGTTGTGGCGGTGCGCTGAATCAGTTCACAGTGTCACATATTGTGACGCTGTCCTTTGGCCGGGAATGCTTGTCACAACTGCGCACAAACTGCAGTGGCACACATTCAGTCTCAATAACAGCTCAGGTAGACCCTATACATTGACGAAGCTCACCAGAAATTGTTTATTAATCACATTTCTGAAGTATTGTGTAGTAATTCCAATCACAAAGTTGTCACAAAGCCGAGTGAATATCTCATATTTACATCTATTTAAGTGCTCGGCAGACCATGGCATCGCCTCTGTGGCTGTGATTCCTGCGAAAACCGACATATCACGGCGGTGATTCAACGTCCCCAAGCAGAATCCAAGTCAAATCCGTTCAGACGGGCGGTTTATGGTCTTGTTACTTATCCTTGGGTCCGTGAAGGCCTGTGCAAGTCCGTGCAGATCCGTGGAGGTCCGTGCAAGGTCATTTTGGCCTGCCACGGACGTGCCACGGACGACACGGCCTTTTCTATCTGCCCATTCACGAAGACGCGTCGTTGATATGAGGTCTTCACGGGAGGCGCCTTGTGGCAACACGAGAATCCCTCCTTCACGCGCTTTGATCTTGAAGTCAATATGTCTAGAACATAGCAATTATGAGTGCCATTCCTGAGGGCCCAACGAATTCGTAACTCACATCGGTGACGCGCTGAGCTTCTTCGACTTGATATTCTTGCTGACCAACGTGGTTCCAGGTGGAAAGTGATTCACATCCGTTGCAATATCCGTCGCACTTGGAGCAGGAAGCAATGGGACCATGTCAGGGGGACACATCGTCTGGATTTCGTCTGTTCGGGGGAGGAAAATATTGAAAAAACACTCGAAATTCCCTTGTTTGTCAAAAACCCCGACATCTCCAATACTGACACCAGACAGGACGTGTTTCTCTGGCCGATTAATGTTTCCGTCTGGGTCCCAGACAGGAAATCCGTGTCCATGCATGAGCATACTGCGGGTATACGTCTCCGTTTTTCCAGCTGGTGTCGCAGTCAAGTGGCATCGCGGAAAGCTAGTGTCGTTCATCATGGACCTGTAGGGATGTGTAATTGAATCTACAAGCAATGAGAAGTCTGAGTTGTTGTGAAAGAAGTAGAAATGGCATACCCATCGAAAGAGATCGTTCAGTGAGTATATCGTCGCTCTCAGCGTCAACTTCCATGGGTTCCTTCAGACCTTGCCTGTCCAACTGTCCCTACGAAGTGTCAAAAAAAAAGAATCAACCATTCTGAGACTACGGGCAGCAAGAAATGTGGTATGTACCAGTGTATTTTCTTCTCCTTCTATCATTGGTATTCTCGGGGTCTTCTGAACAGTGACGGCGTCGGCCAAAGAGCAAGAACAAGGTCAAGGACGTACATGACGACAATAATAAGGAAACATACCGATAGTGACAGAGATACCCAGCATGGTCACGGTCACGGTCACAAACATTTGAATGCCGGCCCCGGGAGCCCCTTCAAGCCTTCAAGGCAACTTCAAGGTCGAACTTCGTGGAATCTCTTCTGACCTCCCACAGACACACACACACACACATTATGGAGATTGACGTTAACCTATTGGGCATGGAATAATATTTTTCACGACGCAACGTTCTTGCAAGTTGCGGCCACCAAATCCGAACGATCAAGACCGACGTGAAGTTTTCAATCCAAGTTCGTTCTTCGACAGTTGAAACAACCTCAAAAATATGGACTTCGCTGGGCGTGTTCAGGTATTCCTTTTTTTTAGTTGGCCGGAGAAAGTACTTGCTCTCAATTTGATGCTCTTGTGCAAATTTAGGTCGACGTTGTGTCGACGTTATCACCAATTCGGTGGACTCCGAAAGGCCCTTGTGCTCCGCGCAAGCACATAAATGGCTTTTGTTCTTCGAAATCCCACCTACAGATCACCTTCGACCCATCATGCCTACATCGCGAATAAATGTAAGTGTAAGATTTAATCGATCCTTCACGTCCTTCGAACTTCCTCTGACATGTTAGTATTTCGAGAAGGCGGAGACATCTCAGGATGCAGAACAGGGCACACATTCTCTCATCGAATCACGCGATGATGCCTACTCCAGACACGGTAGGGTACATGCTTATCATTTCGTCTGCCTAATGAATTCAAACCTCCATAAGGTCCACAACATACCCATATCGCAGCCTTATGGATGACGGCTGCTTTGCTCGATGCCATCCGGTTACCGTACCATCACGCAACTCACATTCCTATTATACGGGGTCATACACTCGAGCTCTGCTCAGACTAGGGAATGGGACACCTCTCTGGGACCCAATAGGGAATATCGCACGTCCGCAACCGCATGTAAAATCGAGTCTTATGATTGGTGATATTGGATTCTTGGACCTCGACGGCGATTTTTCATACTTGTTCAATATCTTCCTCCAAAAGACGGACCCAGGACAGGGCCTTGATTGTCCTGACAACTTTGAACCTCTCCTTCCCCCTCCACAGCCCTCCGAGTTGATAACAAAACCAGAGCATTTTCCCCCAGGGACAACCCTTGTTAGCCCAAGAGTCGACGTTTCTTGCGCATCGACCGAACCATTGTATTTTCATCTGCCATCTTTTTGCCATGTTCTTGAATCTGACTCAAATGCATTTTCAGAGATATAACATTTACAATCAGAGCACGCGAAGGTGGAATACTTATCTTACCTGACGGTGCCTCTCGGGAGGACTTGACGGACATTGGCACTGCCCGCATTCGTGAATATGTTCTCAAATATATCCGCGACTGGTATATTTCAGTCAACCCTGAAATTGGTCTTGAGGTTACCAGGCCAAATGGATCGCTTTGCGTGATTACAGGTCATGATAAAGCTACATCCTGGGCCGCTTCCCAAGCAGGTAGTGATGGGCACAGGTGACCCGCGGCCGGCGCAAGACCCACCCGCGACCCGACCCGCCAAAAAACCCGACCCGCACGTGACGGGTCGGGTACCCGTGGCCACGGGGGCGGGTCCCCTCGCAAACCCGTCGGGTGAGGGTTCCCGGCGGGTTTTT
>JAHXRV010011773.1:0-29763 GCA_019904355.1 Psilocybe tampanensis | reverse complement strand
CAGGTGAGCGCAAACGCATTTACACCCACCTTATTTCATTTTTTGTCGAATAAAATTCATATTCAGATAGCCAACACAATATTCTATAGGTCTACCAAGTTTTGTGTCCATAGAGTGACTGAAAGGTAGCGGAATCAAGGGTACAATTTTTTTTTTCAATATCTAGGGTAACGACAGTAGAGATTGAAAATGCAGACATCGGACACGTTAATTGGTCTTTCTTCCTCCACATGTCGATCATCAATATTCTCTTCGTCTCCTGGAGGTCGAAAATCAGTCACTTCAATCTTTTTGCCCTTGAGAATAAGATCCTGCGTGGAATCATCTTGGTTGTCGATTTGGACAGCACCATGCTGATAGACAGTCAGAAACAGCCTCTTCTCCTCTTCAGAAGCTCCCTGAAGGAGCTTGCTATAAGTATCCCCCTCCCGCGGACTGTCGGTATCGAGCCAGGAGTCTTTCAAAACAACCAGGCGATTGCTCGTCGATGGTTCATCCTGGTCAAGGGCCAACGCCAGATATACGCGGGTTGCCCGTCCTCTGAGCTCGGAAGCGGTATCAGAGAGGACTTCGCGGGTTTGGTATAACACTTTGCGCTCGGAGCCATCGGGTCTCTTTGTCGTACATTCGATGTCGTAGTGGATAGCATTGTCCCTCCAGCGTAGCCTCATAGTAGGATCGTAGCCCAGCTGGGTCGGCGTGGCATAAGCCAAGGACGCAATGAGCTGTACCGACTGAGATGTGTGCTGCAAGAGATACTTATCAGAACTTGACGTACTGTTGTGATCAAGGAAAGCTAGCTCACCGTGCTCAGGTTGAAGGGGCGAGTGACCAGTAGCACCTCCCGGCAGGTAAACCATATTCTCATGTCTTGGTTCTCGACTGTAATGCCAAAAATGAATCTTCTTCGGTGGTCGACCTGCATGATATGATCCAAGCTCCACACCATGTCCAATACATTCTGCAGTAATACTTTAATTTTCATGAAAGAATTGACGTGCAAAACACTGACCTCGTTCAGGTCCTCCAGCGTATTACTGGCCTTGTACCCCCAGACGCATGCAGTATTAAACCACTCCTGATGATCGTCAACAAGAGATATATTGAGGTGTTTGGTGTGTATTTGTTGGTGGGTAGTCAAACCACCTCTACGGCCTGGCCCAGCGTCGGAGGCGCGATCTAATGCAGATGCAGAGGGGGCAAGAGGCTGAAAGGTGAAGGTAGGTTCCCTAACATATCCGTTGTGGAATTGCGCGTAGGAAATGATCGAGTTGTAGATGCCCTTCATTGTTGAAAAGCCTCCCATTTCTGCATCGTCGTTTTCGGTGGCCAAATTGGTATTGCACGAGTTTTGGTGGGCGGGTTCTTCAAAAACCTTCCAACGAGGGTCCTCTGAATCTGTCAACAATCCTGCTTCTTTGAGTCTCGTCATTGTCGCGTCTACATCCACATTTGAGCTAGGAACAATGTGCTCCAGCAGAAACTCTACTGTGACTTCGGGTATAGGACCTAGTTCGTCACGAACGACTGGGCGGCAATCCTCCCGTAGCTCACTGTCGATCGATGTACAATGTGAAGAGGCGCTTTTCTCGTGGGTGGACTCCGAGTCGTAGGAATGCGATTGATTTGACCCAGAACTGGAATCCGCTGAAGAATGTCGAGAAACGCCCATTCTGTTGTGATGGCTCCACAATTGAAACAACCAGGTCAGCCTCGCCAAAATCCAGGTATCTAGCGAGACGAGAGCCTTCGCTCACAAATGGGGTGGAGTTTACATACAATGTAGTTGGATACTGAGTCAGACTGAGTTGAAGGAGAGGTTGGAAGGAACGCGCTGTCACACATCACATGTAGTTACTATCAGTCACGCCGTCACGAAACTCCTGAATTGCTCCAGGTTCTGAGTTTGCAAGATGGCTTGTAAAGAAAGTCGTTCAAGGCAGAAGAACAAAGGAAGTTATGATCTCGTATCATTCATAAGATTTGAGCTAGTATACAACGTAAAGTAACAGGTGTCGCTTTGAATTCATTACAACGTTCTTGCCTCCCAAAAGGCCTTACCAGTGAGTCGGGCTGTACAAAACCCTCAGTAAACCGCAGAACACGTCAAAGCCAAATTAAAAGCATACCCAAATTTCTCCCCGGGAGCAAGTGAGCGCACGGGAGTTCCGGCGTTATCTGCACCCACGAAGGGTACAGTATTACTGAGAACGAAGATTATTTTGAGTTCGTTACTTATGTTCAATATGATGTTAGACACTTACCCCCACCAGACAGCGATGTTACTCTCCCCAATCGTGCCATTCTTAGGGAACTGGAGGGTGAAGAAAATAACCAAGATTGAAACGGCCACACCAGAGTCCAAAGCAGCGGACAGAACGTCTGCATTGAAAAAAAAGGCATATTAGCGATTGACAAAAAAAAGAAACGAAAAACCAGGGCTCACAGTTGTACTTCGTCCACCAGGAGAAATGACGCCTTCTGATGACGTATTGGAAGATGAACCCGACACCACTGTGAGAATAGGATTAAATAGTGTTCGACCAGGAACAGAAGTTAAAATATGACTTACGCCCAAGGCACGTAATTAATGGCTGTAGCGGGAGGGATAAGACCAGTTCCATTGAAAATAACAGGCCTAAATGTTGTGAGCATGCTATCCATAATCTTTCGCTAGTTTTTATACTTACAAACTAAAGAAAAGAAAGAAAGAAGGTCAGAAAAATGACGATGAAGCAGAGAAAAGGACCGACTTAATGTATTTGAAGATGCTGTCTGGGTAGCGTTTGCTGATTGCCCATGGGATTACTGGAGCAACAGCTCCAATCAGGAAGAAGAAGACCAGAGGGCTGAAAAACCTTTAGCATAGGGGCTAAAACAGAAGAAAAAAAGATACTGACTAGTATGTCTGTCCTTTCGAGAACTGAAGGGCCGGTCCAATGACACCCCACTAACGAAGAACATCTTTTTGAGCAAAAAGAACTTCAGAAAATGTATTCAGACTTACGATAATGCTAGCAGTTCCGAAAACTTCAGTGCTTGGGCAAATGAATCCATCCTTCTGTGTGGGGCTGCACATGTCACTACATAAGGAAAAATGGGTCAATTTAAATATCTTATTTGATACTAGTATGCTCACGGAATATTGGTGAACATCCATGCTTGAACACCAAGTTGGACAGTTCCTGCGACGATGGTTGCGACGACTTGACTCCAGAACATGGGTTTAGGTGCGACTGAAAAATATAGACGCTGTTAAATATATTCAACCCAAGAAAAAAAAATATGATCACCTTTCATATAGTGGCCGAGCTTGAAGTCAGAGGTGAAGGTCAACGCCTGTGCCATCGTCTACGAACAGATCAGAAGGGTTCGGTTGAAAAAGTTCAAGGATTTACAATATAGCCCCAGGTCTTGAACATCATCATGGCGATCGGTCGTCCAGGAAGAGCATAACCAATGATAAGCTCAGTGATGACACTATTGCGAATAAGAATCCATCAGTAAATCTTCAAGTTAAAAACCTTCCAGAACATACTTAAGACCAACTTGCTGATTGGTGATGGCTTGAATCATTCCGATGGGAATGACATAGGTGAACGCTGGGAAAGGGGTTAATACACCATGTCCTAGAAAAAAGAGGTTTACTTACAGATCAATAGAGCCAGGATAAATGCCCAGACAGGCATCTCAGTTGGCCAAACTTCGATACTGATGATACCCAGAGTGAACATGCTCAAGAAAATCGTCAAATACCACCATTCGGGAACTGAAATTGATACTTGAGTCGCAGGCTTTTTGGGAAACGAGAAAAATATCACAAAGTTACCTTGTTCGTATTTCGACATGAGCCTAGCGTGAATATCAGGTTGCTCGTGCAAAGAGCGACGAGCCTGAACCCAAATTTGCTTGCGGAAATACAGGAAGGCATGTACAAGCGTAGCAGTGATGGATGCGAACGATAAACTAAAAAAAAGAAGAAGAAAATATGAGAGCGTTACTCAGATGACCGAAAAAGATGATTACCCATAAGAAATGGCGAAGGTCGTTCTGGAAGAGGGCGTTCTCATCAGTAGGAGAAAGGACGAAAATGCTGATATTTTTTCTTACGAAAGGAAGAGAGGGCTGTAGCTGTGATACGCTTCGAGATCGATGGTAGATTCAGGTGTCAAGATACGTTTAACGTCGTAAGTATGGAACGTGTTGTCGTAAGAGGTACGTGAAGAGATACTGTTACAGGTTTTAGAGCCATACGAGTAATGACAGATAGGTCACTCACGGCATAAATTCTCCGAACCACACATTGGTGTACTACATGACAGGAGCTTGGTATCAGCAAAACAACGAAACAGACAAAAAAGAAAAAGACTCACGTGGAGCAAAGGTGTAAGGAACCAGAAGAAGAAAACGAATCCACCAAAGATGTTGGCCTCCGCCCACCCTGCAAAAGAAAAGTGTTAGGATGTCAAAAATAAGTCCCAAAAGAATCGTACATGGAGTGGCAAGAGGTGATCCGATATAGCTGTTGTGTTTCTTTATGAGGATACACAATCAAGTTCAAACAAGATCGACACGTACGCGATCTGGCTCCAATCGAAAGTGATGACGGACATTCCCTGGATGGAGCATGTTAATGTCAAACAGATATACCCATGAGAGCCTAAAATAGACTGACCATTCCGTGAACATATCTAGAGGCGAAAGTTAGGTGAGTAAAAAAACATAGGAACGGTTATATTGGAAAGGTGAATCCCACCCGAAGAGACCAGAGATTGCTGGAAATAGGTTGCTCAATATCTCAAGACAAAGGAAAATAGGGGTCAATCTTACTGGTATTCTCTGGTGCGATCCAGGTCACCCATGAAAAGTAAGAGAGCGCTTGGACTGATGTTGGCACAAGTTAGATATCAAAGTCATCATGATGATGGGATGAGGTAAAGCGGGCGACTGACAGAGATATCCAGGGAAGAAATCTAACGAACATGAGATCAATAACAACGGATTGAGGGAAAATGAGAAGCCAATACTCACACCAAAAGAAGGACCCAAGGAAGCCGTATACGAAGAATCTCTCACGGCTCATTCCTCCACGCGTTCCGATCCCAGCATATTGCTGCGAATGAAGGGTGTTGAACAGAGCACAATTAACCAGATTCGCAGGCCATATCATCGACGGAGGTGCGACCAAGAAGCGCCGAGCGACCCCACCAATAGAGAAACCGATTAGTTGGGTCGACATGACGACAAACCATTGGTCTGTCGGATCGTTAAGTCAAGTGTATCCGGACCAGGTAACATTACTTACAGCTAAAATTATATCTCTGGTTATAGTATACCCTTTGTACGGCGATGATATCGGTGGCATAGGCAGAGCCAGCACCGACTGTGGCCTATTTGTGATCTTATCAGGGAATGATTTGCTTTTCTGCGTTTGATGAGGCCACGTACCATGATCTATGAATAAGAGGTAAGTTCAACGGTACATATAGGAAAATATTTCAAGACATACAGTGATCAAGACGTGTTCTTTGACTGTGAAAGGTCCGGGGTTGAGGGCGACTCCAAAGATGCGCCAGTTCGGGAGAAAAGCGGCGGCAGCACGACCGACTGGGTAGGATAGGAGCTGGGCGACGATACCGCTAATGGTGACGGATGGGAATCGGAAGAAAAAGAACTGGTTGAGGCCAGGAATGAGGATTGCCCAAGCAAGTCCAATGACCCAGGTTCGCAAAGTCGTAACGGGCATATCAAAGTCGTCAGTGTTGGCAACAGCGGATCTGACTTCTGGATAAGGACTTTCATCATCGAAAGCGACGATGTTCTCTTTGTCCAGATTCGGATCCTCGAATTGAGCGCCTGTAAGTTCCTAGGCCAGAATGATGGGCTTGATATCAAGGAGCTCGGTGAATGTAAGACGTACGGGAATGTGTGACACTAAATGAATCGCATATGAGACGTGGAAAAAGCAGGGGAAAAGGCCACAAACCGTCGAAACCCTTTTCGCCAGAGTCAACGGCTTTCTCGATGTCGAGATCATCACCACCCTCACGGGTCACATATTGCGGTGCTTGGTCAGTCATCGCGAGAGTACTGGGAGTGAAGTCCGCACAAGGGGATTACACTTTTCATTGTGGGTCTGCTTATATCTTCCACATGAGCCTCGTACATGTGCGATAGCATGTATAGTTCCACACGGTAGCATACTGTTGCACATGCTCAAAATGCCATTGAAGACCGGAAGATGTGGACTTGAGTGAGGAAGTGGCTAAAAAAACATTCCCTAGGTCAATTCCCAGTGGGCCACTGAACAACTGGAGATGAATCGAACACGAAGATCTCGTCAGAGAGAAACCAGGTTTTTGCCTCTGGGGTCCAAAATAGTTTTCAATGAATTCGTCGTGTTCTTCTCATCGCGCATGACCAGAAGCTCATTAGCACACATTCAACGAGATTATTTTTACACAATTTACTCACCAAGTCACGTCCGGCAAAGTTTACGCGCTTCGACCCCCTTTACCGAGTGGCTCCGGTCATAAAGCCAATAGGATTGAAAATGTCCTAAGCAAATTGAAAGCAGAATCAGTTAATGAAGTGAAGAAGAACAGAGGGTACGGATGCAGGTGGAAAGCTTAATAGGCCCAAGCTGTCAACAGAGATCGGCCGAAGTATCCCACCTAGAGTAGTAACACTGTCTTCGTGAGACTGTCGGTCCAAATGATTTGAATGTCTGTTGGCCATTGGCGGCGTGGTTCATGAGTAAAAGTTGTAACGACGACAAACGGGATTATCAAAGACCTGACAAATGCTCCGCATTAACCCATAAGACGCTGAAGAATGATATAACTTGGTATCCGTCTTCGGCATGGAGTCATGAATCCTCCTGAATCCCGACAAAACTGGGGCCCTTACGCTGCGCAGTAGTCTTTTCGATCATATGGATCCACATGAGACGGCATCCATGTCGGTGCGAAGTTTTTTTTGGGAGGAGCCATCGACCGCGGGACCAATTTATATGCGATATTATTAGGAGCAAAGGACGCAACACGAGTTACTCAACCTATAATGGGCGGTTAGTCGTGTGCTTGGTATTGTAATAAGCTTCAATCTAAGACTTACAACGATTCTCGCAGAAAGTATCCAGGTTGATACTTTCACTAGAAGAAGATGCTGGATGTGACCGGTTGACCTCCGAGTGGTGTCGCCTAGCTCCCAAAACCATGTGTCCGAAAGCTTCTGATATGTCGTAGAGAACGCTTGCCAGCCCCGACCACAAAAATAGTCGCTACGCTCCCTTCGTATCTGTTGACACAGATAACTGAAAAGGTACGATAAGACGCGCTTTCCTTGAACCATGAGAAATGAAGATATCTTTCGCTATTTATGTTGAGCGTGTAAAGTCGGTTGTAGGTTTCTTTCGCACAAGGTTATGGTTCGAGCGGTTTGAAAGATGCATATTCAACGGGTTGACATGAGAGATTGACAGATGAGAAAGGTGATATTTGATATGCTGGTCTTCATGGTTCCCAGAGTCCGCGTCAAAAGGCGAAAAAGCGAACATTGTGGTGAGGCAAGAAGAAGAGTACTGGCACCCCTGAATGGTTGTGGTTGTAGGAGAGTCGATTATCCAACATATTCCCACGTTTGTACGCCAGAAATACGAACTCACTTGACTCCGAACGCTTTCAAACCTTGACTTTGTGTTTATAACCAACCACAACTAGTTATGTCAAAACTCCCGTTATCTCGGTGGTATGGCTTTGTATATATCCGAGTGCTGGCGTTCGTGCTATTATATTTACCCCTGGCGACTGTGTTCTTCATGTACTTGGACGTTCTCTTGCTCCTGGCCTCAGAACATCTGGAAGTTGTGCCGTTGAATTTGGGCCTGGCTAGACCTGCTACCTTTGTGGACCGACTTCAGATATACGTGATCTCGCTGCCAGATCGCCATGAGCGGCGCGCAGATATGGAGAGACTTCGACATGCCCTGGGTCTGCACTGGGAGTATTATGACGCCCTGCCTTTTACCAATCCATTGGTCGGACAGATTTTGGATTGGGTTGATAAAGTACGGTCCTTGAATCCTCCTTTTCCAAACGGTACTTCAATCACATGGCCCGAGCACTTGGAGGACATCGCCAAATCTACACAAGAGATCCCGCTCATGAACACCGATATCTGGCAATTCCCAAAATCGGACCCGCCCTATCAATCCTTGATCAGCAACAAGTATGACTACGAATTACCCGGATATGGTCCAGACGACGTTATTCCAAAGTTCATGCTTCTAACTGCCGGTCGAGTCGCGTGTTGGCAGTCCCATCTTTCTGTCATCCATGAATATGCAAATTCTTTGCCCTCCAAAAAGGATATCGCTCTGATCCTGGAGGACGACGTGGACATGGAAAGGGACGTTCTTTCGCAAATGGAACTCTTATGGGGAACTTTACCCGAAGATTGGGATATGGTATTCTTAGGTATTGTCATTGTAATGATATTCCTTTGGGCGACCTGGTCTAATTTAAGCTGCATCTAGGTCACTGCTGGTCAGATGAAACTGAGGGACGCCTGCTCCCCCTTCCCGCTTCCTTGGTAAACACGACGTTCGCGGGGTCTCGAATGTACGTTTCTACCAGTCCGAAATGTACGCACGCCTACGCTGTATCCCGCATCGGCGCTCGTCGACTGTTACTCTATCTCACACACCCGCTGTTCGCTTACTCTCGGGCAATCGACCAGGCCTTTGCGTGGCTTATCGAATGTGGACACATCAAGAGCTTCTCTATAGTTCCAAACCTCGCCATGCAGAGAAAGGTTATGCCAAGCGATGTTATGGGAGGTGGCGTAGTGAATGACCGATGGAAAGATTCTCTTTTCAATAGTGTATTTGCGATATTGGATTAGGCCTCAACCTTCAAGTTTCTGTATGCGATCATTTGACTCTGCTGGAAACAGACACGACTTCACATCTCTACTTATGTATTGTCCTCCAATATCATGTATTTTATTGTCTATACCCTTTCACTGTACATGTGTTCCAAGCAAGCCTAAGATATACTCATCTCCAAAGCCAGAAGAACGCTATCCAGATTCAAACGCTTTCGAGAAATGCTCAACGGAAGATATAGATTTACTGAACACGTTTGTCGGCGACCCGCAACGTTCGGGGACTTTGAATAACCTCCTCTGCGGCAATCTGGTCCTGAAGCCTGAGGCCTGAGGTGTTGAATCTCTTGTAAAGAGAGGACTTTGTGATTGAACTTTTTGTAGGACGTGTTGCAAGCTGTTTGTTCCACCTTGTTCCACCTGATTTTATGAACGTCGAACATCCGTTGGTTTGTGAGCGGAACGGTCCATATAAATCGAAGGAAAAGGCACATCAAACCCCTGGTCATTGGTCAACGACGCCGGGTGTATCGAGTCTGTGACAGTTGGATCCAAACTACATTCTTCTTCAACGCGTTTCGATATATCCAGCATGGCTCCAAGAACGCGATCCAACCGTGCAGCAAACCTGGAAAAAGACAAAATCCTCGCCAGTGGAGGGATGCTCAACACGGAGGGGTTTCTCGCACTGCCAGCTGAGATTCACCTGGAGATTGTTTCCCATTTCCCTGCCATGCCTGTCCCAACCTACGAGCTTGAAGAAGACGATGTGGATGGGGTTAACGCTCGGCATTTGACCTTGCTTGCACTCTCTCAAACCTGTCGCGCAATGCGGCGCATCTGTCTCGGACAGTTGTGGCAACGCATCGAGGTTTTCGATGGGATGCGGACGGCCAAGGGTCCTCTTCCTAAGACTTCTGTGCGAGTCAGATCAAGCGTGGGCAGTGTACGCCTCAAGTTGTATGCAGAGGAGCTCATCAGACAGTTGGAAACAGTGACCATTCGCGAACCAGGTCTTGCGCAATATGTGCAGTGTGTTTCCTTTTCTCTCTCACTTTGTTAAAGAGGGCTCATTGAATGTTAAACAGAGTCGTAAATATTGTAATCAGTACCTACTCCGTGAAGTCAGTCCTCAGCGAGGTCGCCAAAGCCTTTGCGGTTCTCCCAAACCTCCATACCGTACAATTGAATATGCAGGCAGGTCAGCGCCTGATTCAACGTGCATTCCTAGATCAAAAGTACCCTCAAATCAAAACTCTCTCTCTCACTATGCCCGCTCTTCCTTTCGCTGCCTTTTGCCCGGAAGCACGTCTCATTGTTCCATACATGGGGCGTTATTTCGTTGAATACCCGCAGAATTGTCCAAACCTGGAAATCCTTGGGACGACCTCTCTGGCTCGTAAATATGACAGTACGTTTCTCTTTCTTGGATCATTAAATATTTCTTCAATGCGGATCGTTTTAGTATCTCATTTGAAAAATTTGCAAGATATCAGCGTCATCGCCGGTTCGCCTACCTTCTCTGTAAATATTTTGGATTTTTTTTTTCTATGAATCAGGCTAACTCGACATCTATGTTGTATAGAACTCGTTCGAGCCTTTGCATTCGCTTCCTCGCCTACATACAATTCGATTAAGGATTGACAAAGAAGGCAGCCAATGGGGATATTCGATGTATCCTGGTCGTTGGCCAGCCCAAAAGAACATGGAACAAATCGAAGTGGATCAACGGATCGAGTATGCCCGAGCGATTCTGGCTAGGAAAGAGGGCAGCAGATCCTCCAAAAAGATTATCGTTACTTATGAAGATGGACGGGTCGAGACGTTGGGTGTCTAGTTGAATCAAAGAAACTGAGATTTTCTCCCTTCTCAGAACACCTCTTTACTGACTTCGCCTTTGCTCGCTCGGAAACTGAAGCGCACCATGGGGTTCATGCAAATCTACATCAACTCTGAATGAAATCATACCCTTTTGTGACTTTTATGTCAATTTGGTGGAGAAATTTCCGGAAATACCTTGCAGGGCGACCAAAGACAAGAAACATTCGCTTGTGACCGATTCTCGAATACGCAGTGTTGTCCTGAGCTCAAGTATGTCCTATATGATTATATATCAGATGGTCGGTAAGACTCCGAGATGGGCGCTCTCGCATTCCAAACGGGGGATTATCACCGAGAACTAAACGCAGTCCACCGAAAATCCGATCGTGTTCATTGGTGCGCGATTTCAGCGGTTCAACCAGAAATATACCAAACTGAAGATCATTCTGAAAGAAAGAAATCCTACAAAATATCCCCGGCGCCTATCTTTGCCTCAGTGCTTGCCAGGATCTGCCAGAATATGAGGATGTTTGTGTTCCAACCAATTGTGAGCTTTGGACGCACATCGGAATTCGGCAAACGAGAAAGTTGACGACGGCGTTGCTTGGCAATGCCTTTCAGTTCCTGAAAAAGGAAAGCTACCGCATGCAGCCTTTTCCATTGTACTCCAGCCCTTCTTGCTTTTGGTTCAGGAATCAGCGTATTGGAATAAGTGCTGGGGAAACATGGTCGGGGAAGCAATCCATCAGTCTATATTTATCACAAGAAGAAATTGCTTGACTTCCCTCTTCCACCGCATACACCAATTAACGACACCACCTTCACCCCTCACCGCTACCAATATTTCATCTACTCGTTGCCAGTACCAAGGTTTGATCAATGGCAGATCTCGAAACTCGTTCAACGAACACGCGTGGGAGGCTGTCCTTGACAGCATCTCTCTACAGTCTCGCACTCAGTGTCAACACAATCCTACCTGAATACACCGCGTCAGAGAGCCCTTCCAGCGAATACTGCGAATCAAATGGCTCATTCGAGCAGGAGATAGGAGGCGAGACTTATCGTTTCCAGATCCTCTCGGAACAGAATGTGTCGCGACATCAGCAAGCTACCAGTGACGATAGCAGCAGTATATACTTCGACTCATCGCCCGTTACAGATTCACCTGTCCCACCTCCACGATACTCGACAATAGCCCCTTCAACGTCCTACCACACAGCAGAAGAGGCCGCACCCAGCATCTTGTCTCGGAGCGACGCACAAAGCCAGAGTCAAAGTCAGAGTCAAGTCGAGGTGCAGCCGACCCCTGCAGGCGTTCAACACTTCGAACATACTACCGTTGTTCAGGACAAGAAACCATGGGCGACGGTACTCATCTTCACACCCGAGTCGATACCTGGAATGCCAGAAGCCACACGTTTCAAGCCCAACATCCCCACAGTGTATGGTGGAAAGCCGGTCCTTGGATTGCTAGAGCTCAATTTCGACAGTCCGAAAGCGATCGAACAAATCACCATCTCGGTATGTCTCTTCTATAAACAAGCACCCCATCACCTCAAACAATTGTCTTCCAGCTCCAAGGCAAGGTACGAAGTGGATATGTCGACGTATCCACAAAGATCCTCGAATCGAATTACGTGTTATGGCACAAATCAAAAGGGGACCCTCGACAGAGAGGCGCGAATCGAGAAAGGTCCGCAAGGGAAACGAAATTGGTCGGATCGTATCAATTTCCATTTTCATTCCGTTTCCAAAATGCTTCTGAAGATACCTTCCCCGGGGTGGCTACATCCTCCGCCGCAGAAGGGCTTGCTCCTGTATCCGAAGAAGGCCCGTCATCCTCGTCTGTGCCCGCGCCTTCGTCCTCGTCCAAGGTTTGTATCGACTCATCTCCTTACCTTGACGTCCTTTTTACTCTATCTTGCTCGCAATATCTGTAGTTCTCTTTCCGCGCTCCTCGCTCGGCAGTTGTGGAGAAAAAGCGTATGAATTGGCCACTCAGGCAGTCTGCGTCCAGTAACAGCCTTCGACATCCCCGGGCAAAGCCTGCATCTTTGCCACCGAGTTTCAACGAAAGAGGTATTCAGGCCAGCATAGAATATACTCTGTCCGTCCGGATTCAGCGACGTATGAGGCCAGATACCATGTAAGTTGTATTTTGTGATTTTTTATTTTGTTTTTCTAACGTGGATTTTTCTACCATTCTCAGAATCAAGACCCCCGTCACATATGTACCGTCAATCTTTGCGGATCCAGCATCTGTGAAAAGACAAAGAGCGTACACGAACGGCGAAGTTGCTCCTGGCCCATTCCACGATCCCGATGGTTGGAACTCGCTTCCACAACTTACTATCAGAGGGAGAGTCAACAGGATGCCTTTCCCTATAGATTGTACTGTACGCCAGCTGTGCAAATCCGCTTTTATATCTCCATTGCTAATTTCGCCTTTCCTCCAATAACAGTTATTTGCAGCCCAACCTGTGCGCCCCCCTTTATTTCTTCTGTCAAAATATGACCGATGACATTTCTCCGTAAACAGCGTTCATTTACCCGCGGAACCGTCCTTCCATGCTATCTAGAATTCAGGAGTCATGACATTGGGACTCTTCGTAACATTTGTACTCCGAGCACCCCAATGGTCCGCCTCGTCCGCCGTCTGCGTCACTTCAACCCTAAGAAACTGCAAGACAAACCAGCGAACACTGTGACACCCTTCCGGGACTTTGACGATGAAGACGCGTACATCACGACCGACAGTAATATGGCGCTCGCAGTGTGGAGGAATCCACCCAAAGAGGCTCTGGAGTCGCTCAGTAGCAATGCTTGTTATCTCGAAGGCGAGATTCACCTTCCTGAGAATCTACAGCCGACGTACTCGAGCCGGCTGTTCTCGATTGAGGTGCGTTTACTGTGTGCACATCCGCCCGAGGCTCATCTTAATTATTGTTGTTTAGTACCTTATCGAGCTCCTGCCGCTGGTGTCAACCCTCTTCGAACCCTCACCCTTTTTAGAAACCAAATACGGAAAAGGCGTCTTGGTGTCTGGTTCTGTAAAAATCACGACTCTCCATCCTCCTGAGACCCCGGTTCCGATTGGGTTCAGTGAACCTATGGTCGAATATACAAAAGCCCCGGACGCTCCGAAGGAACCAGAATGGAAGAACTTTGCGTTGGACCAATTTGGGTTGATCTAGAGACCTTTTCGATTTTCACCTACACCAATAACTTTCGATTTTTGACAAATCGCTTAAGCGACAGATACCTCCTTTTTTCTGATACCAACGACCACATAGGACAAGTTTATTATTTTACCCCCAAGGTCTCTCTTTCTCAGGCGAATATTTATGTACTTATGTAGTGTGTACAGGCGAGGGGCAGGTATAAATGTCTCCTTCTCACGAACTCAACTCGTCATAGTTCCATGGTCGAAGAGCCAGGCTGTCTTTCTGAAAATTGAGTAGGTCCCTTGTTTACATCTTTGTTGGGAGCACCAAGATCAGTACCATTTTGAGCCCAGAGTTCTCACCTGAGGCTGTTCTCTCCAGTTCTTGACCTTGAACCAAATTCACCATCTCTAACAAAATCCAAATATTACTACTTTCTATCATGGGGTTCTTTAGGCCCTCACATCGTAATAACAATTCCAGCCAACCTATGAAAAATAGACCTACACCAGAGGCCCTAGCTGCCGCAGGTGCCTGGCAAACACAAAGAACACCTATCGCTTTCATATCAGGGCCTCACGAGGCAGACACAGCCTACTTCACCACACACTACCTCCCTCGGATCCGCGAAGCCATCGACAAAGGTCATCTCTTCATCATTGGGCCCTCCCATGGGATCGACGCGATGGCTCTCGAGTATATCAGGAGATCAGGAATACCGATCAGTCGTACGCGACTGTATCTCAACACGAGTGAGGAGACGCACCTCCGTGGAAACTTTAAGCGATTCGAGGAGGCGGGTGGGCTGTTGGTGATGGTGCAAGGAGGTCATACGGAGAGAGACGAGATGATGACGAGAGCTAGTCATTATGACATTTTGAGGTATAGGACGGAGAAGGAGTCGCGCGAACTGTATGGGGAGAGATACAGGGAAAGGATCAGCAGAACTGAGAAAAACGAGATCAGGAGGAAAACTGGTGTTGGGTTGGCGTTCCATACTCCAACCGAAACGCACGTAGAAAGCCAAAGCGAGAAAGACAAAGAAAAGTTATAGGAACCCTCTCTTTTACTGTGGACTTTGTAATCGTACTCCTATTGTATTTTAGCACTCCCGCTATATGTAGTTACTGTATGACATTTATCGGATATATGTAACATCGTTTTATGTGTAAGTAGAGACGTTATACTTGGATTTTTGTCAAGGAGAGAAAGCTAAAAATGATTTGGGTCGCCAATGAATTATTTGATATGTGTACTATTAGTGGACATTTGACTGGCAGTCAAGATAAGGCAAGGAAATGGGACAAGATAAAAGAAAGAAAAAGGACAGATCGACGTAAGTAAGTACATTCAAATACTGAGTATTAGGATTAATTATGGGAACAGCGAAGAAGTGGATGAACGGTGATGAAGACGCGGGGTTGGGACTGGCTGGCTGGATAGGTGGGTGTGGATGCTGGATACGACAATGCCAAATCGGTGCGGGGTAATAATAAAGGTTGGAGGTTGGAGTGGGTGGTATTACAAGGCGGCAAAAAAAAATTCCAGGAGAGCAAAAGCAAGAGCGATAGAAAAAGAAATAAAAGAAAAAAGTGGTGGGTCATAGCAAGTCGTGACATGTATGATATGGTAAATGGCGCAAGACAGAGATACGTGTGTCGGTTTTTGTTCAGGGAGATGGTAGTGATAGCGTGGGCGAAGGTATTAGGCGAGTAAACGATAGAGGATTTGGCGGGAACTCAAGGTGAATGGAACGACCTCAAATTGATAGCCCAGACGCTGAGAGGTCAAGCAAGAAAGAAAAACCAGCTCCTCTTCATTCCGATAAGAAGGCCAAAAAAACAAACCCTCCACTTCTTGATCGTTCTCTTTTTCTTCCTTTCTTTTTTGCGAATCGAATCGAGTCACACAACCCCAGGGCCCGACATCGAACTCACACCCTTGAGCATATCCACTCCGGCCTCCCGAAGCGCCTCCCCTGCTCGGAGGAAAGACGTGCTGAAAGAGTGTTTCCGTTTCTGAGTGGGCGTCGTGCCGTTGCCGTTGCCATTGCCGTTGCCGTTATTCAACCCCTCAGCACTTGCATGAGAAGACAGGGAATGAGAATGCGAGTGCGAGTGCGAGTGTGAGTGATGTTGGGAAGAAGAGGAAGACGAGCGTTCGTGGGTCGGAGTTTGCGGCTGATTATGATGGATAGGGATGTGTACGGTGTGGAAGGGAGAATGGATGGAGAAATGGGAGTGTGTATGTGTATGTGTGGGTGCATCTTGGTCATGGTGTTTGGGTATGGGTATGGGTATAGGTGAAGTTGTTGATAGAGGTATAGGGGTACTAGAGGGAGGGGTGGAGACTACCGGTATGGAAGATGATGAAGACGACGAGGACGAATTCGAAGACGAGGATGCCAGAGTGGAATGTCGGAGTGGGACAAGCGGTAGCTGAGGCTGAGTCGAAGTTGACTTCAAACCATTGTCAACAGGGAAGGAAACCCCCCGTCCATTCTCGATTTGAGAAGAGGAAGAAGACGGAAGTTGTGACTGTGTAGGTGGAAGTTGTGTAGCCGTAGCCAACCCTCTCGTCTGCTCGAAGCTCGACGAAGATCTACTAAGCGGCGGGCGAGGTCCCTTGGGCGACGTTGGTCCCAAATTAGAGGCCCTTTCGCCCGTATTAGTGGAAATTTTGAGCCCTTGCAACGAAAGGCTCTTCAGAGGAAGTTCAACTTGGTCCAAATTACCATCACCAATAGGTGCAGTAGCAGCGGACAAAGGGGAAGGCGATCTGGGCAACGAGATGGGCTGACTGGCGGCACCCGACGACGACGGGGAGGGTGCAGGCTTCCTCGAAAACGAGGCTTTGAGTAAGCTTTCTTGGGACGAATTAAACTTCGTGTTCGACTCCACACTTTCGTTGTGTTTCTCCCTCGCTGATGATGATGGCAGTGACGCAGACACGGACACCGATCTCTGGGTCGCCGTTCCACTTCCAGCGCTGCCCGCTCCAGCAGGAGGAGCGCCCACACCAACAGTGTTTGGCACCAAACTGGTACTAGACGCTCTTGGGCTTGGGTTAGGCGAAAGTCGAGGCGAGGGCGTGCCGCTCGGAGACCGACGGGGTGAAGGGAGGGGGAAGAGCTGTGCCTCGTCTTCTTCCTCGATAGGCGAAGAACGTAACCGATGCCGTGGGTCAAGGATATCAGGTAGGAGGACTTCCACAGTCTGGCTGGACGATGTTGATATGGAAGAAGAAGAGTCAGGCTGTTTCCCTAATCCTATTCCTAATGAACGTGGGTATCTCTGTGAAGTGGAAATGGGGTGGAGTGACCGGGGAGATTGAGTGGAGGAAGGCGGAGTTGAGGACGAGGGGAAAGATCCGTCGTCGAGCGGGGATGGCGATGGCGGTGAAGCACAGAACGGCTGTAAAGGCTCCCTGTTTATATCCAGTGACTTCCTCCGTTTGTCCACCTCGTCGACTGTGAGGGTGAACACGGAAGAAGCTCCGTATCGCGATGGTGGCGAGGAGGACGAAGACGCCTCATCTAACGATGCAGAGAGGGCAGCAAATTCCTTCGAGAACGCTGACGCTGGTTTGGCATGGGTATGAGCCTTGAAAAGACTGTTAATTTCATGATTGTCGAGACTTCCACTCCTCCTCCGTTTAGCACCCCTAGAAAACTTTTCGTGCCAATTTTCGCCTTCCTTGAGAGATTCTTCTGTCGCGTGCTCGCATGCCTCGCAGCATGCACGGAGGGGCACAGTGACATCCTCTTTGCGACGGTGGTATATCTGCAAAGACGGCCGACGGACGGGGGAAAGGGGGGCCGCAATGGGTGAAGTAGTCTTGTCCACAAGGCATGACGGAGGTCTTTTTGTGATCACGGGAGACAAGGAGACGGATCTTCCTCTCGTGGGGGATCTTGACGATTTCCGTCGAAATCTGAAAGGATACAAATGAATAGGATCAGTGGGCTATAAGACTTGGGGTGATGATGATGATGATATCAAGCACGAACAGTGGGATGGGAACTTTTATGACGAGCCTTGAATTTGATCTCGAGTCGTCTGAACTGGATAAAGCGGGGACCGATGTTGACGAGCCCGGTGTCCCGTCGTCGACATCCTCGTCCGACTGAGGGTTGTTGGCTCTGCGCTTCCACAGTGGTAGAGAATACGACTTGGTGACCATCAAGGACGGTCTCTTCTGCAAGACCTCCGGGATCAAAACACACTCGCTGTCAAACCGGACGACGCGATTGCCATTAAAGTTGAGGGTGGCGGCATCGACCTCTGGAGATGACATTCCTGGTAACATGAAGGATATGGAGTTCTCTTGGACAGCGATGGTCTCCGCCATGAGAGGAGGGTGAAGGTGGTGGTAGTGCAGAAAGAAAAGAGAGGAGGGAGTATGTATGTAAATAGAAGGAGTGGTGCGATAGTTTGTTGTATTGAAGGCGTTCTTCTGGACCTAATTCTGGGCACATGTCACTCGTCCCTGATTTCGGTTTCTTTTGCAAATCCTCGTTTTCCTCCTCCTCCCTTGGATCTGCTCTCTCTCAATCGTTGTTCTCATAGACAGCCTCATTCCCCCACCTTTGGGCCTTTTTTCTACAATTATTTACATATTTTTTGTGACAGAAAACACACCTTTCAGGCTGACTCTTCATGAGTTTACATTGCGTAAAAATGAAGCACATGACAAGATAAAAGAAGATTCTATTCATGGAGTTAAGCAGACGTCAAAGCATCTGATGGAGTCCTTTTACTTCAACTTGAACAAGAAATGAATGTGGATACTTCATATCCTCATCCACAGCGCAGTACACCTGAAAGCACAAAAGGCGCGTGTTATACAAACAAAATGGAGAGCAGCGTTGCGGAAGCGACTGCCTCAGAGGTGGCTGTAGCGTGTACTGAGCGTGTAGTTCCGGTTGCGAGAAGGTTGGAACGCAAAGGGCATTCGTGGATCAAACTACTCAGAAAAAGGAAATGGGCTAGCGGGCCCGGGTGTCATTCCACCGTGAGGAAGGGAAGAGCGTAGTCCATTTTAGACCATAGCGTTAAAAATGGAGGATGGACAAAGGATGATCGATGTCGATGAGGCAGAGCGAAATGCCTACATAGAGAGACAAGAACGCCTTTTCGAATATCAGACAAAATGATGATGGGAGGTGCTTGATGAAGAGGCTTCCAGGGATTTGCACTGCAAGAATTCGTCGCAACCATAGTTCTCGGGGAGGAGATAAAATGGTATCGAAGAGTCGGCATTTAATAGGTACCTTGAGCCTTCAGGTCACCGGGGGAGACAGTAGCGGGGGAGTTGAATTGCACAATCACTGAGAGAATGACAAAATGGTTTGGGAAGACGGTGCCGACGCATACATGATCGGTATTGTTGATCAATAATGGTGAAGAGATAGGGCTACAGAGACAGAGAAGGCGGTCAATATTATGTCTCAGTCTTGAACTGAGAAAAGAAACTTGGAGGAAATATGGGTAAATAGTACAGGTGACACCGAAGTGGTCGAATAGGGGGAACCAGGACCTGGGACGTGCTGCTACCATTCACTGGGACGTAGATGTAAGGTATGCTAAATAGTAAAACCCATCAAGGAGGGGAAGGACCATATAATGGTCTTTAATGAAATCACGCGCCTTCGAGCTTCAGGGGGATTGAGAGGAAAATAACAGGAGACCATTGATATAAAATGGATCATTTGATGTCCTTCCACCGTCGACTAAGGAACGGCGCTGTCCAAGAGTAGATAGTTCTTTTGTTGGACGGTATGTGTAGATGACTTTCAGAGTGTAAAAGCGAGGAACCTGGACTCACTGGTCAGCGTGGAAGAGCTTTCCTCGCGAATCGACGTTGCAATAATTCCATGAGTCTATGCCAAAGGAAAAACATTGTACGGCAATAAAAATGACCGTTAACGCCTCCTATTTCCTATGTTAGATCACTCATCGAGTCTTGTAAGGTCTTGGTCGTCCATGTCGTCACTGAAAGATTGAAAGTCAAGCGGAGGGGGGAGAATGACACGGAGGGGGCAGACGACAAATAGCTGCTTACGTGATCCATCAATCGCCTTACCCCGTACCGGCCCAGGGAACTTGAATAACCGTCCGTGTACCCCACAAATCACTGAAATACCCGTTCGTTCCTCCACCTTTCTTCCTTCTTCGTTCTCCAACTCTCTCTCTCTTCGTCTTCTTTCCCTATACACACCAGCCTATCCAACAAAACAATGGCCGACCGTCTCGCTCAAGTCTCTGGACACGTTTCCAATGCATATGGCCGTGGGCTGCTCGCGGGGGAGGTCGCGATCATCACTGGTACGTACAGAACCATACTTGTTACGTCGTTCTCTTCGTTCTTGTCCTTGTTGGAGTTGCTATACCCATTCTGCACTCCAAGAAATGTCGCCTTTCTCCCCCACTTTACCTTCCTTACAGTATCTATGCATATTGCAAAGGAACTGACCTGTTCGTTCTCTAGGTGCTGGCCAGGTAAACACCATTCCACACTCACACGACTCGAGTCGTAAATAGGAGCATCTCCACTGACCTACCACCACCTTCTCTGTCTCTCTCTCACACACGTAGGGTATCGGCCGCTCAACCGCACTCCTATTTGCCAAAGAAGGAGCCAAAGTCGTCATCAGCGAGTAAGTGGGGTTTTCATTTCCGGTATTTTTGCTCTCCAAAAAATCTAAAAGTCTAACTTTGATCTCAATAGCATCGATGCTAAACGTCTCGAAACCGTAGAAGCTGAGATCAAGGCTGCCGGAGGCGAGGTTCTCTCAGTCGCAGGTGATGTTGGTGCAGACGACTTCCCTAAGAAAATCGTGGATGCTACTGTTCAGTACGTTTTCTCCGTATGATACGTGAAGGAACGAGTTTTCAATAAAGCAAACAGGAAATTCGGCAAGATCAACCACATTGTCAACAATGCAGGATTCACCTTCGACAAGATGTTGCACACCACCCCTGACGAGACGTTCGACATTATCATGAAGATCCACGTCCGCGCGCCCTTCAGACTCATTCGTCAAGCCGCGCCTTACTTCCGTCTCAAGGTGATTACCCAACTTCGCTCTTCAGATCAGGCTTCTTGTCGTATTACATATACTAACGTCAACACTCACAGCCCGAACAACGCGAGAACCGTTCGATCATCAACGTCTCCTCGACGTCTGGCCTCCACGGAAACGTCGGTCAGGCCAATTACGCCTCCGCCAAAGCGGCTGTCATCGGTCTCACAAAGACCATCTGCAAAGAATGGGGTCCCTACGGCGTCCGTGCGAACACCATCGCCTTCGGTCTCATCCATACCCGGTTCGTTGTTTCGTTTTCCTCTTGGTTAAAATACAATCTCTAATCTCGTGGTGGTTTCTCCTTCGTTGTTGTTGTAATATCTAGCCTGACAGCGTCGAAAGAAGCTGGCGTGACGATCGAGATTGACGGAAAGAAAGTCGCGCTCGGTGTCCCTGGAGCTCAACGACCGATCACCACCACCCAATCTGAAGAGTACCCATTCATCCCTCTCAGACGCGGAGGAACACCCGAAGACGCTGCTGGTTCTGTTCTTTTGTGAGTTTGGTTTTTTTTTTTTCTTCTCTCTGGTTGGATTATAATTAATGCCCTGTCGTGTTATAGCTTGGCCTCACCACTCGCGTCGTACGTCTCGGGACACACGCTCGAAGTCACTGGCGGTGTTGGAATCTAAGGGATATGATATGTACTAAACACCGACGGTGTAAAATTGTAACTATTTTACCTCACTTCACGTTGTGACTTGTACTGTTTCTCTTCACAAGTAATCTATATACCATCCTATCTCGTCGTGTGTGTGTTTTGGGTGTTTTGGGTGAGTGTCAGCGTCCGACGCCTCCAGATATACCCCTATGAGCTCCCTTAGTATTCGAAAGATATTCCCGAGCATTCTCTTTTCTTCTGCATAATTTTCACAAGGAGGTTGGCCTCAGGCCTCAGGAGTCCGCAGGACGAGCGCAAGTCGGAATCACTCAGCATCGCGTCCCATTATAGGAAACATCTCACTCGCAAATTGCACGTGAGCTTCTTTTTCTTTGAGACATTTCACATATCCGAATCGGGTAAGCCATCTTCCTCTTTTGGAACTTGACCAAGTCAGCCTCCCAAACGCGTTCCGAAACAAAACAAAAAAAGACCGTGCGCAATCTGGAGAGGTATAAAAGGGATAGACCATTCTCGAATTTGCCCCTCGTCTCTTTTCTTCTCCCCACCACTACCGCCCCACCTCGCGACTCGACCTTGGCTCGACCAGCCAGCGATGTCTCCGAATAGGCCGGCTCATATTAGCCCATCTCGCAGTCGCACTAACCTCCCGTGTCGACGAATCACAGAGCTTTTAGCTGGCCGTGATACTTCTTCAAATGTGTCCATCGACACTCCTCGGGGTCGGGCGGCGGCTCATATTAGCCCGCCGGGGTCCAATGGCATACGTGCCTCAAAATCTACTACCCCAAGTTACTTGATAGTTAACACGTTAACTATTTAAAAGCGATGCCCGGTTCAACAACCTGGAAAAGACCTGGCCAAATACATACAGGGTCATTGGAGAAAAAATATCCAATGATTAGCAAAACAACATGTCGAAACAGCCATCTGGAGATCTTTCGACTTGGATTGATCCAGCTAAAGCTGAATATATGCGCTGTCATCGCCCTGGTCAAAGTCCGGGTGATGTTACAGCGGCATGCAGCAGCAGCATGTAGTTGTCAGTATCTATAAAACAAGATGCTCGACCATTTTGCAACCATTCCGATTTATGGTTTTGGTGCCTTCTTGACCTTCCATTCACTGCTTCCAAAAACAAGCAAGGACCACAGAAAAAAGAAAGAGACATTCTCAAAAGGCAAAAACAAAACAAAATGAACAAACAAAGAAGAAATCATCAAGGTCCCGCAGAGCTATGTAGATTGAATTTGCAGCCGGGGTAGGTGATGTTCATGACTCTGCTGAATCAATGCCAATGGCTTGAATTAACGAGCCTGCATTTAGAGGAAAGGAAGATGTGAGATATCGAAACACTGACTGAACTTATTGTGCAAGACTTCGCACGATTAGTGTTACACTATGCAGTTTCCGAGCAACCTCGTCAGCGTACAATATTGGTTCTGTGCCCTCGAAGGCATCTCACCAGATACTGTAGGAGTAATACATAAATTACAGTAACAACCGTAAATGTCTTATTAATAAATCACACTAATTCCTGGGAATGAATAATTATCCATCCCGTTGTCCATCATCCCTCCCTCAAGCATTACTCCTATAATTAATGCATCCAGCCTCAGAGACCCACATTTATGCATCCCTCTGGCTTTCGTATTAATCCATCATTGCGCCTGTTTATTTTTGTACGGCCTGGTACCGTGTACGGTCATTTACATTTGTGCATCCCCCTACCTGCCCCGTCCCATTCACATTTATTCATACAGCGGCCATCCAACAATATCAATGAATACATTTATTCATTGTGCCAGTGCGTCCATGTCCATTTGTCTGTCGCATATCACCCCGTTTCGTTCACAATTATCCATCGCATTTTGCCGTTCGGTCGCATTTCGGCAATCGGCATCATGCGGCAATTGCCTTCGACATTTATCCGTTCGCATTCGCAATTGAACAAAATATATGTTTTTATTCATACCACATATTCTCTCCGTCACCTTTTCAATACCGATTACATCCCACACACATGCCAGCACTTGCATAAACCTGGGGAGCTCCCATTTACAACAAAAAGATTTACACGCAGATGGCATTTCTCGAAGTCCGTGTAGATATCCTCTCCAAATGCACATGTTCGGTAATCATGGACCTGGCAATACCAAGCCCTGAAACTTGTTCTTGCACAGCCTATAGGTCTAATGAAGGTGTTTGAATCTCGACGTAGCGCCTGGGTACGTTTTCATCTCTAAATTCTTTGATGGCGATAAGGATTCGGGTCACGCCGGGTGTTTCAAAAACTTTGAATGGTCTTCTGCCCATTTGCATTTGTGTGATAGGATATCACTTTAACACAGTTGTTTGTTAGAACCTACAAGACAAAGGGTTCACGAATATCTGAATGATAAGTTGACTCCCGCATGGCCCTGTGTATGACGTTCAATGTTCATTGATCTGGTCTCCACTCTGAGTTATTTCGTTATGTGCGTACAAGTTGCCCAGGGTGGTAAGTGAGTAACAAATTCAAGATATTATTATGGGTCACTTCTTGTAGCTACTAAAGCTACCTACTCTCTTGAATCTTGATTACTAGCTTACTTTTCATTGGGTGTAGTGTTGTGGTGTTCGCAACGCATCGAAATGCAGTTCGAGTTTGGTGGTTATTGTTGTTCACGTATAGGACTTCTTGTGCGTCGTCTGACTTTTATTTTTTTCCAGGAAATACTGCAAAAATCTATACCAGTCGATATATATCCTTTTTGGAAGTACAATGGCTCTCAATTCGGAGTCTCCCTGTGGTCCCTCAATATTTGACAGAGTTTATGATATTTTCTGAAAGTGGTTTGTGCGCACACGTGGGAATATTTCTGACAGCGAAGCTTGGGCCGGGGTCTCCGTCCGGCCGACTCGGGCTTTTCTGTTTCCTCCTCCGTTCAACTATAGTCTATGGGCGTTCAAATGTTCATCATTGGACGCTCAGCTGGAATTCATTGACACAACGGGTGGAACAAAACAGCCGCGCTGCGGAGTGTTTGAGAATCAAGACTCAAGTGGGAACATTGAGGGAGCGGTCCTCGGAACGGTTGCCCAACAGTTGCCTGCGCAAGTTGTCATCCTGAGGTTGGCATTCACCCACATTCACAAACATAAGAGGATGGTTAGCTGATCCAATGGATGAGATCGATGAGAGTCAATCCATGGCATGATTGATGCATCAAAAAATATGTTCGCATATGTTTCAATTGTGAACTATAGACGGGGATTAATAAATGTAGAGCTAGCATTCAGAGCAGAATCCATCTGGGATTCTGGATATGCCCGAGAGGGCAGTGATATACAAAGTGATCAGCGGGATCAACAAATGTGCAAGGACGAGGAGGGATGAACAAATATCAATCGGCACAATTGACAAAATGGAAAGGAAGTGTACCGTGTAGGCGCGTGCGCCGAATGATGGGGGACAGGTTGATGCATAATTGTCGGTGCCGGGTCAGGGTATTGATGAACAAATGTTAATCAGGAGTGATTAACAAAAGTGCAATGGAAACGTACCGCGTACGATTAAATAGGGGGGACTGATGCATAAATGTGAACCAGACCCGCGGGACAAACAAATGGGCGCAAAATGGGCGGGAAGCCAGCGATGTATAAATGTATATGGATATTTAACGTAAATGCAGGTGGGGGATAAACGTTGAACGATAAACAATTGTGCATTAGGCGTAGGAGAGAACAGGATCCGTGATGCATTTAATTCATCCTCAGGAGTTACAATGATTTATTAACAAGAGGTCTATGGCAGTTACTGGGTATTTATTAATCAAAGGTACATTATAGCCTGGGCATCTATTCCTTCGAAACTCTTTGAAAACCTCAATCTGTTTCCTCCCCCAGGGCAAAGCACGACTGGTTGGCGAGAGAAAAGCGAAAATGTCAAAATGTTGTTTTTGACACAGACCAAGGATCTTATTTTGGGTTTATGAGCTGAACGGAAGGTCGGAGAGATGGTTGGGAAATGGGATAGGATCTTGAGGTGCTATGTTGGGCCTTGGCAAGGTGTAGTTCAGCATTCCACAGACCCTTCCTGGGAGTTTGATTGGTGCTTCAAGGCATTTTGACTGTGCCATTTAGCGCCCACCTGGAAAGGCATGAAGAAATTTTGAAAAGACGGAGAAAAAATGATGATAGTTGAGACAAGTTGATGAGAGAAAGGTCAAGAGAAACACGGAAGTTGTCGACAAATAAGGACAAATCAGATTGTTTACAGCCACCGCGATTCAGAAGGCGGTCCTGAAGGGTCAAAACACAACTTCCAACTCATCCCCACCTCAGACGTGCCTTGGACACGCAAATCTCAACTTAAAACGCACTTTTTTATGACTTAGTCTAAACGGATAATTGTTCTTGAAATTGCAATTCAAATCTCAACTTTGAATCAACACACGGGCGTAAACCTAAACTGAACATCATTCATCACCATCCAACTTATTACCATACCGTTCGTTGACGTCCACCACAATGCCGATTACACCAGCCCAAAAGCTTGCGATGGAGGAAGTTATGAACGCAATATTGACCGCGACGGCACCTAGAGGGAAGCGCCTGTTATCCGGCATGTTCATGGATTTGGTTGATCGAGCATCTTGGCCGGAGTACTACGAAGTATGTTGGTCTTCTTTATTCGCAAGTTCGTGATGAAGAACTCATTGAACCGCGTGTTTAGTTGATTCCTGAGCCGCGATGTCTCAAAAATATCCAAACCGGTATCTCGAAAGGACGCTACAAAGAAGCAACGGACGTTTACACTGATTTGTCTCTCGTGTTTTGGAACGCGTTATTTTACAATGAAGCAAACAGTCAAATAGCTGGCGACGCACAGACACTCAAGGTCCGTGTTCACTCTGTGTTTTTCTTTTTCTGGTTATTGACCATCTGAATTAGGATCTGCTGGAAACAGAATGGAAAAAACGGACCGTCCTCCCTATTCCACGTAGCTCTCCACCACCGTCTTCTGCGCAAAAGGTTCATGCAATGATGGAAAACGCGACAGAGACCAAGGAGGAAGTGGCTTCGACATCCGTGCCAACGCCGGCCCCTACAACACCAGCTCCTCCGACCCCAGCACCCGCCACACCTGCACCGTTGCCCGTCACTGCTCTACCTGTGCCTTCCGCGACATCTGCAGCTCAAACCAACGCCTCTGCTACGGCAAGCACCTCTACACACGCATATAGCAAGCCAGTTCCCATCCGTCCCAAATCCGCGCAACGCCAAACGCCAGATATCGATGTCGAAGGCGTTTCCCCAGATTCTGACGAGCAGGATTCTGACGCAGTCGCGTTTCATGCAGAGCGTGACCCCCAGAGTGAAGAGATTGTGAAACAGCTGGAAAGAGGATTGCCAAGGTTTCCTGGGTTTGGGGAAGAAGGGTGGATGGGCGACGTTAACCCAGAACGCCTTGTTGATATCGTCCATGCTTTGAAAAGCTACAAGGACATTATGTATGTGTATTATCGCGAAAACCTTCTGAAAAATCTGACAGTTCATTCAATTCTTTTTTAGTGGAAACCGTCTTGCGACTTCTCTTGAAGTCGTGCCTGAAGAGTCGTCGCCCACTCTCCACCTCTCCAGCACATCGCCGATTTCGTTAAAACAAATCGAGGTGAGCCAGTTCCCTGGATTGTCTTTCTACATCCTTCCTGACATGTGCCTTTAGACGAGAACCAGACATAAGCTGTACAAAAGCACCAAAGAATTTGATCTCGACATGGCTCGTCTTTTCGAAAAAGCTCGTCGGTGGCATGATCCTGGAACTGAAGAGTATGGGAGGACGCTTCTTCTTCAGGTACCATTTCATCTCTCAAGGTTTACTATCCCCTTTTACTTACTCCGGACAATCAGCGGTTCTATCAAGCGTTAACATCACCCAACCCTCCCGCTGCACCGTACGTCTCAAGCACGAATTTTGCTGCTCTGAAAGCTGGACCTGGAAGTGTCAAGCCCGTCCACGGTGTAGACACTGAAGGTGTTCCCAATGTCACTTCTCATCGAGTGCTCTCGAGAGACCGAACATTTGTCGACGAATTGAATTACAAAGGCTGGAAAATCAAGTTGGCGGATTGGGTTCATTTGAGCAATCCGGATGATCCCAGCCGACCAATCATTGGGCAGGTTTTCAGATGTTGGGTGTCGGACGAAGCGTAAGGGTTTTCTCTTTCTTTCTTTCCTTTTTCTTAAAAACGTCAATGAACTCATACATCCATTTTTGTAGAGACAAGAAAGGACGTCCTGGGATCACGGTTTCATGGTATTACAGGCCCGAGCAGGTCGGTGATAGCAATTTTTTGAGATTCTTTGATTAACTCAACCCTTTGACATCAGACATTCCATCCGTCGAATCGACAGTTCTGGGAGGGCGAGGTATTCAAAACAAGTACGTGGGGAATCAAAGATGGATGACAAGAATAACCTGACATCGTGAATTTCCTTCTGTCCAGGTCATTTCGCAGACCATCCAGTGGAGGACGTTATTGAAAAGATTGCATGTCAGTTTACGGCACGACATATCAGGGGACGACCGCGACCGCCTTTTTGGTACGTCGGCTTCCCGCTGTACGTGTGCGACTCGCGGTACAACGACCGCGACAAGGTGTTCGTCCGCATCAAGAATTGGAACTCGTGTGTGCCAGAAGAGGTCAGGAAGAACGCCGAGTTTATGCCGATCTATCCGTTTGAGAGGGTGGTGTATCCGGTACGGCATCCGAGTCCCTTTTTGGCCAAGGGGGCTGGTGGGAAGGCTGCAGCGAAAGGGCCTGGGGGACTCCTGGAACCATCGTCCGATATGGCAGAGCTGGGGGCGGGGTCAGAAGCGGCGAAGAAACGGGCACGAATGGACGCTGGAACGACACCAAGAGTGGTTGGGAACGCATATGTGCAGCCGACAGTGTACCAGAATTACCAGACCCCATATATCCATCAACAAGCCGCTCAACGTGCGGGTCCTGACCGATCGGTGGTTGTGGCAGCAGGTGGTTTGGCGGCGATTGGAGGTGTGAGCCAGGTTGAGAAACTTCCTGCAGATACAGGTTTGTGCATGTTCAAGTTTGGAATGAGGATGCTTACTGATTTTCCTTTGTCTTTTTCTCCAAAATAAGCCAAACTGGTTGACCGTGATCCAGAAACCAACGAGGTCCTTTGGTTTGCCGCCCCTCCGCTAAACATACCTCGTCCAAAAGGCCCTCGGTACAGTCTAGCATATCTCCAATTCCTGGCGGCGAAACGCAAGAAGCACATGGATCCGGGATCCCAAAACGACGATGAAATGGATTGTACCGATGGAGAACCACAATCAAAACGCGCTCGGCTTTCGGTGGCGCCCACGGTGACGGAGACGATGCAGACGGTGTGGAAGCAAATGGCACTCGAGGGCGAGAGGATCGATCTCTCGTCCTAAGCTCGAACATTTGGTGCTTTACTAAACTTATCTTATCTTTCTTATTGATCATACTCTGTAACGCATACTGTATCAGGTTCTCCTTATTGATGTCTAATGATTATTTCAGGCAATAGATAACATCAAAATCAAAGTCTCCAGCCCCATATCATGATCCGGCCATTGAAGGCAACCGTGAATGACATTGGCCTCAAGCCCTTATTACTACCAGTACATACTTACTTATGAGCCCACAAGTTTCTTTGGTCATCGATTCCATAATGAAACGGATACGTCTATTGAAAAGAGGAACGCGATACTTCTGCGTGTATCTATGCACACAAGTATTATCCTGTTTGAAAATCTGAAACAAGGCGACAGAGGGAACCCTTTGGTTACCGAGTTTGCGCCTCAGTGGGGTCTGCATTGATGACATACTTCATCTAATAATATCTAACACTTACTGACCACCACAATCCCAGTAAACATTCGGCTCCTTCGTCTTGTATTTTTGAATCGACATCCGACAACATCTCTTCAAGTTTGTCATCGTGATCATACTGTGAACAGCATTCATCAAACCCAAAAGTGATGCGATGCCCCGACATGGCATACGTGTAGTCTCGTGCCCATCCGTCTAAATAGGGTAATCCGCTACGCGGCTTTGTTTTGATGGGACACAAAACTCCCTACAACGTCTGGTGCATTTGAACCGTGGGACCCCTCATTGGTCACGTCACGCTCCAGCTGCCTGCCC
>JAHXRV010011745.1:0-32373 GCA_019904355.1 Psilocybe tampanensis | reverse complement strand
AAGGTGCATAAGTCCCTATAGTGCAGAAATACCTCAAGTCATTGGCAAAAGATGGACTTAATCTGACGAAATCTCACATTCTAAGTTGACCTTATAGAGTGCTAACATTCTTTGCTACCCTTATTTTACATGATAGGTTTTTCACCCTGAGTACTGGGGTGGTACGTCCAAAAAGCACCACCCATGGGTGGGCCGGTCGACAAAAAAGTACCTTCGGTAATTTTTGACTCCCTTTGAATTATGTTCAAATTTGCCCTCACCAAGGATTGAACCGATGACTTGGGCGATTATAGTACAGACCTTACCACTCCGCCAAAGCAGCTATTGCAGACAGTGCAAAATATATACACATATACCCGCTTGGCCTGCCATAACCGCAGGCAACTGTGAACTCGACGAAATTTTCTAAGTCCAAATTATAAAAGGTAAACAAAGATTCATCAATGCGAAATAAGGAGTCTCATAACATTTTGATGCCTCATAATTTTGTTAAAGACTAAGATGTACTTACTTCCTGAATACAGAATTTACAGGTCATTTTATTGAATCTCAAAGACTAAGAATCCCAAAAATGCAGACAAAATTCTGAGGATGTATTACAAGGTTCTTGCAAGATTTATGAAAGCTTATGAACAATATACCAGGCAGCCTTAGAATTGCTGCTCATTTTAAGATTGTCCACAGACTAACGATGCCATTTAAGGTGCCCTCAGAATAGTGTTGTCGTGCAAGGTTGTACTTAGATTAAAAAACACCATATATGGCAATTTCTTTCTTCACTGACCTGATAAATTGTGTCGTGAACTATAGGGAATTTCCACTTTCGCTGATGTCGCAGAGCTCGGTGAGTCATCCTCCCGACGCTCCATTCCTCCTCCGAGAAACCCCCCCCCCCTGTTGTGACACGTTCGGACCACTGATCTCAGTCAAAACCAGTCCTGCTCATGGCATGCACCATTATAGATGCAATGACAATTGTTGCGTCCAATCCTTTCCCAAGCGCGGAAAATATACATAATGTCCTTGAGGCCGCCTTAGTGATCACATCCGTGTCAACAACGGTTGTGACATCCTTTCTAATTTGGTACAAAATACATACGGTGGCTCATATGAGCAGCTCCAGGTCCAAACGGACATTCAAACGGATCATGATAATGATCATCGAGTCCGCTGCGGTATACTCGCTACTTCTCGTTGCCTTCGCCATTCCAATGATCAGGCAAATTCAAAGCACATCAGTACTCCTAACGCAACGTGACATTGTGATGAATTATCTGCAAATTATTGCAGGCATGGCAGCAGTATGTGTTTTGAATTCATGGAGTGATGACATCCCACTAACCGGCGAACAAAAACATATGAATAGGGACTAGTTCCAACAATTTTGGTTACAAGAATTGCACTCAAAGACGCTGACACTGAACAAACAGTCACACTTACGATGCCACACATATCAGAACCTCAATTGAGAAACGATTCCGACTCGGCTGGCATAGCTCCTAGCAGGAGTAACAGAGAGTCAACATTGTCCACTCAGGTTATACGCCGCTCTCCAGTATGAGAGTTACATCAAACTGTGCCAACTCCGAGTCAACTCGAAACGGGGGAATCGGGGTCTTCGCTGTCGTGCCGTCTTTCAACAGTACGGACAGGCCAGAGTTCTTTGTGGGCAATTATATTGAGTCTCACTGCAGTGCGTTTTCGTTGGAAGAGACGGTACATGTACTTATACATTGGTATTTATTTGAACCTGGTTCTGGACCAGTCTTCACCATTAAAGAACATTTTATTCATATATTGTGTACGATGGTGAATATTCACATGATCTGGTGAACCTGACTCGAAACCTCAAATTCAAGAGCCGTGCTCTCCAGAAGGTTGGGGAAGTTTCGTTCAGTTATTCGAGCCTTGATCTCCGCCTGGTCTCCATCCGATTCCCATACGGTCCAGATGATAGTTATCCTGACCGTCTTCAACTTGGGAAACGAACCAGGTCTTGTCAACAGGGCGTCAAGCGCCGACCAATCACTGCTCCGATACGCATTGTCGCTGTCTACGAAGGCATTGAGGTGTAACGTTTTCAAAATGTTCATCCCTGCGATTATTCCAAGTTCAGAGACGAGACCGTACAGGGAATCGCCGTCGTCGTCGTCATCCTTGATTGGTTTCGCATATGTTGCGAGGGATAAATTACTGAGTGTTTCAACATGCGACGCGGATATTAGAGAAGCTCCAAATCCGGCCCATGATAGTAGTGACGACACAACTACATTTCATTATAAGCATGTGTGGAGGTCAGTATAAAAATATGTTTTCGCCACTTCACTCACCATTTAAACCCAACGATTCGAGTTCTTTGCTGTTCAGGAGTACTTGACGTACGACGTCCATGCAATCGTCGCAATCAACATCCTGAAATTGTACCTCTTGCAAACCACTGAAATCAATGATTTTCAAGTTCTTCTTGGTCAGTTCGGGTGAACGCCGTGCTTGCATGAGAAACCGAACATGATCGTAACCACCAATGATAGCGAGATACGTCGGTCTGAGAGTTGACAACACCACTGCGTCGGCGCCGCGGCATCGATCCACGTTGTCTGAAGGGTCAGAGTTGCGCGCGAACCGCACGTCTCTGAGAGTGAGGTGAGTGACGCCAGTGCCAGAGGTAGAACCAGGGAGAATGGATAACGGCACGGAGAACATGATCGAGATCTTGAGTTTGGTAATGGTCGGATGGCGGATCAATCTCTCCAACGAGACCTGCAAACGCCTTGGGAATGTGTCCCAGTATTTCCTCGCACCACAAATGTCAACAGACCGCAAGGACGTCGATTGGCAAAGGGCATCGAAGATGTGAGGCAGTCGAACGTCATCCGGGAGGAGGATGCGATGGCGAAGATGTCGAATAAGATGGACAATCTCCAGATTCGAGATCAGTTCGTGGAGGCGACCGATAGTCGCCTCAATCGGTTTAGGTTCTTCTCAGAGTCGGAGACACCGCTGGTGAGGTTTATTGTTGAAAATATGTGCTTGCGACATCGTGGGACCATAGCTTTGCAGGTCAAAGCCAGGTTTCGGAGTCCGAGCAACGACGCGCGGTCGTCCGAATCAAGATTAAGTTCATCGCCCAGATTGTCGATGATTAGTTCCCAAACATCGTATGTGAGCTCGACGTTCGGCATCGTTCAAGTTTAGAGAAGAGAAGAGGTGAGTGAGTGAGCGTGTGGGTGGGTGGGTCACCGTGGGTCAGTGACGAGAGGGGAAACAGGAGGGGATGCCAGTGGACACGTGGAGGCGTCACTGCTGTGACGGCTCTCAATGTCACAAACTCTCCAGAGTGGAGTTTCTGCACGACCACCTCCGCTGACGGAGAGAGAAGGTTTTCACAGGTCCTTCTCAATCCCGACGCAAAGGTAGTTTCATTTTTGGGACCATTTACCTTCGACCCCCCCCCTCCCTAAACTTAAGCTTAAGCGCTCAAGCTCCAAGCTTCGCTTCGACCTGCGCCGCGCGCGTACGCCTCAATTGCAACCATGTCCATGGAATGACCGACATCTCCAGCCTCAGTTGAGACAATACTGCCCTTTGTCCATTTTGTTGCAATCAAGTTACTAGTCGCAAGTGCGGCGAACGATGTCGGTACCCGTCCATCAGATAATTTGATGTTGGTCTGAGATCAAATTCATGAAGAGTTGCTGATTTTGGATCTTAGAAACTGAGAAGGATAAATAAAATACTGTTCAATGATAGAACAAAGCAATCTTTTGGATAAATCACCCGTGCCAAGCCTCTGCCAGAATGTGTTCAGGAATCCGAATTCACTCACTTCGCACTGGACGGCGACAGTCAAGTAATGTTCAACCAGAATACCCTGCTGATGGGTTTGGTATTCATCGATTCAGGCTCATCCCGTACTTGTCTTATCCTCTGTTTGGAATTAATCAGGAATAGCCGGGCCTATGAATAGAGGGGCGAAATTCTCTTGATCCTCTCGATTTTCCACTAAGACATCCACTAAGACATCCCTTGAAACGATCTGTCCGAAAGATGCTCCTCCACCATCTTTCATCATAACGAAACCATACTACTAAGAGTCGCAGGAAACTATAAAAGAGACCCAGTGTTTCCGGTTCATTCCACAGCACACAACGAATCATCCTCGTGTCAGATATGGCAAGCTCAGACTCAGATTCTGGTTTTATCAAGACGATTGTCAGCGCAGGCGTCCATTCGACCATGCTCCAGGTTATGCTTATGGGTACGTATTTTCGGTGTAAATTACCATACTGTCTGACCAAAATTTATGACATAGGAATGTATACAATGATATACGGCGGGACGATGTACCTTTACAGTGCGTAAAATGCCCAACGAGACTAAATATCATCGTCATGACTAGATACTGAGATTCAATCCGCAAAGTACACCGAAACAAACCAAACAGGACAATCGTTATCGTGGCGATCACACTGCTATATATGCTTTCCGGAATAGAAACCATCATACCATGGTATTTCAACCACCAAGTGACTGCTGCCGCGTCCAGGGGACAGATAGCTCTGGCCATGGTCGACCCGTCTCCTCAATGGCTGGGCATCTTCTACGTCTTTGTTTTATATTCAGTGTTTCTGGTATCAGACTCGTTTTTGGTCAGTCAATGCTATATTCCAATGGAGTGTGTGATTGACCAAATTTCAAGATTTGGCGGTGCTACCACGTCTGGGGAATGTCTTTGCGAGTTATTGCTGTCCCATTTGTTCTGCTCATTGCAGAGACTGGTGAGTTATCGCCTATTCCTGTTGTGACACGTCCCGACTCCCAAGCCCCTACTCAATCTAATACCAGGCCTTCTCCTTGTTTCTATCATTTTACGTTCATTATATGATTTAAGACTGGCCACTCTGGTCGACGGCATAACATCCGCCTTAATACTCTCATCTCTTATAACAACATTTATTACGACCTTTCTCATTGGTTACAGGATACACACCGGGGCCCTTATGAGCGGTTCCAGATCGAAACGGAATTTGCGTCATGTCGTGACGATGATTGCTGAGTCTGCGGCAGTTTATTCGTTCGCGCTTGTTGGCCCCGTCATTACCAACATAGTGTCGTCAACAATCCCGTCAAGGGCACAGATCACCGGACTCCGCTTGTTTGCAGCGGCGGCTTGGTATACCCAAGTTATTTCAATCGTTGCGGTATGTATTTTAAATGACGAGATCTATTCTGTCCTATTGACAGGTGAACAAAAAATAGGGAGTGGCCCCAACCATTCTGGTGGCAAGGATTGCAATCAGAGATACCGACACGGAACAAACGTTCACGCTCACAACCCCCCACATATCCGAATTGGAAATGGGTTCAGCTCCCATTCCTACAGGCGGGAATGATATAGCGCAACACACAGACTTTCCGGGGGCTGTTGATCCTTCTCTGGAAGGAGCTCATCGAGACACTCAAGCAGAGGGGGGGACTGGGATGGTCCGACATGAAGAGACCGACAACCTGAAGGTATAATTAGTGTGTGTAGTATAATTTTATTTCGAATTGCCTTGCTACGATGTCAAAAATCGGATACACCTTTTATTTTCCTAGTATAGGTTCAATAAATTATTCAATACTTGATTTAGTCCCTCAAGAGCCCAGCTTGCGGACCTACCTCCCTCCACAGATGCCCGATACCCGTAACTCATCCTCTCCGAGTCGGGGGCCCCCGGCTTTGTGTGTTCAACGTCGATAGTTACAATTGGATTTGTGAGACTCAGGGGAGCATGTGGGCGAGTGAATATAGACGAAACGGAAGGCAATCCAAGTAAAAAGGTGGGCAAGAGTCGAGACGAACCCAAGACGAACCCGAAACAGATGTCGAGCGTGACACTTTCCTCCGTTTCGTCACACACGAACCCGACTCGAACATCGAACACGACGACCTCCACAAGCTCCAAGCTTCGCTTCAATGTGCGTGTGTGCATAAATGACAGTGACCATGCCCATATATTATCAACATCCTCAGCCTCCGTTTCCGTTCAATAAGACGGTGCGAACCTCAGCTGCCAGCTCACCAGCTATTTGTGTTCTTTTTGCGCGATTATTGCAAGCGCGAATGACGTCGGTACATATCGTCGTCGGAGAGGAGGCCAGTCTGGTGGCCGGATGAGGTGCGTTCCTGCAGTCACGGCTGTCATTGACTTAAACCTCCCTTCGTGTCGGAAGTGCCCGGAAATGGGATTACTGGACTACTACCAGCTCCGACATTTTGAACGCTTCTGAACGACTAGAGACTCGAAAATAGCAAGTAAAAAAAATATGATATGAACACATCAAACAACATGCTCTTTACCGATATCAACCACACTGGTACCATCACCATCGACGTCGACATCCTCGAGACCAAGCACCTCAACATGCACCGTTTCCCTCTCCTTCCTATTATCATGGCCCATTCGCGGGACGATCACACTGGCATAGACCCCAACGCTGACGCTGACCGTGACCCCGAGGGTGGCTCTACCTCCATCTCCATCTCCATCTCGCTTGAAGCCCCATGAGCACCACCAAGAGCAGAACCGAATTTTAACGCTGACATGTGAGGGGTCGTCGGAGGCGTGTCAGCGTTTTTCTTCCCTCCATTATTGCTGCTAGTCGTCAACGCGACCCTTGCGATGAGTATCGTCGGAGCGATTCCCTAAACCCATAGCATCACCAGGTTCAGATAACGAGTATCGCTCTATAAACATTCCCCCAACAAAAACGCACCGCAGTGAGATTGGTCAACACCTCGATATAATCACCCGCAAAGAACTCTGGCCTGTCGGTACTGTTGAAAGACGGCACGACAGCGAAGACGGCGTAGATGATGAGGATGACGGAGTACGCGGCTGCAGACTCGATTATCATGACCATGATGTGCTGGAACGTCTTTTGCGAGTTGTCGATAGTAGCCACACCCCGTCGAGAGCCTTCAACTCCTGACGTCGTGCCACTGGCAATAGCACCGGCGGCGATACGACTTGGAAGACGGGAGACGGTCGTGTGGATCCTGTACCCTATAAGCGTCGTTGTGATGACAGTCGTCCCGAGCGACATGAGGATGAGGGAGGTGATAATGTTGTTGTAGAGGTGAGATAGCGCTGCGCTGGGGGCTTGGGCCCCTGTGAAGACTGTGAGGACGATGGTCGTGATGAATAACGCTGTCCCAGTACAATTGGGTGGAGGTGGAGGTGTGAGAAGGAGGGGATGTTCAAGTTAGTACAATGACTATACTTAGGGAAACCTGAACTTGAACTTGAACTCACCCACTTCTGCGAGGAAGGTCGCCAGTGGGGCCGCGATGACACGTAGGGACATACCCCAGACATGGTAGCACCTCCATATCTGGATAAACCAATCGTTATTATTAACCAACCCTCAATTCAACACACGAAGCCTCAAAGTCAAGTAGAACTTGAATAAACGGCACTCACCAAAAGCCCATCCGAAACCACAAACGTCCCATAATACAAAAAAATATCAAACACAAATAACGAGGGACTCGGCCCATCGAGCGTCGCCAGAAAGATCGAGTCCCGAGTCTGTCCGTTGACGACCATCCATTGATCGAGCCAGTACCATTGGATGATGAAGTCCGTGAAGCAGAGGATGTAGAGAGTGGTGATGGCGGTGAGGACGATGCGTTGGTTGGGTCTGTTTCGCGATGCTGCAATTTTTGAATTCCAAGTTCGAAGTCACCAGATCGGATCAGCAAGGATTTGAGAGTAAAGGATTTGATGTGAAAATATACGCACTGTACAGATACATCGTCCCCACGTATATCATCGTATACGCCCCTGAGATACGTGGTCCATGTCGGTGATCTGAGTGAGACGATGATATATATATACGAGGACGCACCGAGCATGAAATTAAGAAGCATAGAGCCATTGAGACTCGCACTGATGACGTTCTCCTGGATGTTCGCCGGGGTGATGGCGTTTGTCTCGCTGTCTGACATTCTAGCAATGGACCTAGGACGAAAGGGATCAGTTGTCAAGTGGACACTCCACTCGCTTGGGGTTAAATACCGTATAGGGAGATCTATGTAGAGTCCTTTTATTTTGCGTGATGGTTCGTCACTTGAAACATGGGCAAGAGCAATGTCAACCCCCGGGTGAAAAGTACACGATATGCCATCAGCCAGGGGGGTAATAATGTCTTGATCGACATAGTAGAGCTTTCGATGTCATACTAGTCTGTCTTCAATTAAAAAAGGAACCGCCCTTGATCGCAGTACTCCAGTTCCCCCCACGAGAAGAAGAAACGCCAAAAGGACGTCATCATATCTCCACCAAAAAATCATGTCGAGTCTGGGCGCTGAGCGCTGAACGTGAATGTGAACATCCGAATCAATTTTATTCCGTTTAACTGATCGAGAAACCAGAATCGACGCTGACTGGGAGACCAGTCACTGCTTCGGAGCCTGAGGATCACCATCACTGATGACCCCAATAACAGTGAACATGCCAGGCGTGACGTTCCGCGCTCTCATCAGTGTCCCTTGATTGAAATTTCATCGATTTCATCAATAATCCATTCGCGCGTGGAAGAACTAGGCACGGAGGAAAAGAAGGGGTACGGTGTAGGGACAAGACAAACAACCCACCCAAACATAGGGCAGCGTCCAACACTCTCCCTCTCGCTAACGACCTACCAAACCCGAGCCGTCCGCCTCTTTACTAAGCGCCGCATCTGTTCTCATCCCCACCAGAGCGACCAAAAGGTCGAAAATGCACCATCGTTTCGAGGCTGGACTCGGGCTTGGACAGACGTTTTTGGGAAAGGAGACAAGAGAGATTGAGTTTGTGAGGACTGGAGTAGGAGAGGTACAACATTGTGTGTGGCGTCCCTGGCCAAAGAACACCGAGAGATTGAACGACGTGGAGCTCCAGAAGGACTGTCGATGTTGATGAAGATGGAACGGACAGCCCATCGACCACATGCTAGCGATGAGCAAGCCGCAAGCCAATGACGCCGGTAACTCCAGAGCGTACCTCATACGACAAACAGATTGATCTCCCTCCTCCGACCTGTAGCTTGGGGTTATGCACCGACGTCATTCGCGCTTGCGAAATTGAGCAAAAGCCACACAAAAACGAGTGAGCTGGCAGCTGCTGGCAGCCAAGGTTCGCACCGTCTTATTGAAAAGAGACAGAGGCTGAGGATTTCGCTGATAGCATCGACATGGACACTTCTATTGAGGTACTCGCGCACGTTGAAGCGAACCTTGGAGCTCTGGAGCTTAGGGAGGTGGTCGTGTCCAGAGCGGTTCGAGTCGGGTGTTCGCGTGTGACGGAACGGCGGAGGTGTCACAAGAATGACACCACCGTCACATTCATCCATTCAGACGGTCTTGCTCGCCTCTTACCCTCCCCTCCGCTCTACTTGCTTGCATCTCCCTCCGTTTCTCCTTTCTTCACTCACCCGCACGCTGAGCGCTCCCCTCATTTCATTCTGCCAACCCAGCATAATACCGGTGCAATATTGCAACTCGCGAGTCTCACATGTCCAAATGTAATCGACGTGGACAAGACGTGGACACCCAGGGCGGAGACTTGGCTCGAAGGGTGTTATTTACGGGTTTCGGGTATAGGTGGAGGGACATAGAACTGGAATCTGGACGGTCAACCTACCCAACGGGTTAAGGACGCCTGACAATATTGTTGTCGCTCCGATGTGGGTTCTCCAAACTGGGATACCCTACGCGCAACTGACACATCTCCTGCTCGATGCACGAGAAGAGGGGGATCTGACGTGGACAGAAATCCATACGATCTTTTCTCTAGCCCCGAACCTTGTCTGTGCTTTTTTTCTGGGGATAAAAGCTCACCTTCCCGCGCAGACAAGAGGACCAGCCCCAACACACCCCATCCAGCTAGATCAGCTTCGCCACCTGTATTTCCAAACACCCGGCGTTCACCCATACGACGCGTTCATCGCTTGCGAAATGGACCTACACATCATCACACCCCATCTCACGACATTATCCTTCGTCGACGAGTTCATCGATTGGACTACGGATCATTTCCATGACTTCATGTCTCATTTCCAACGCGACATGGATGAACTCTACCTCGCCATGCCCGAAAACTCTGTCGGCCTATCCGACCTCCTGGAGGCTTTGGAGGTGTCTCCGAATTTGAAGACGCTTCATTTTGATTTGGGTTACGAGACCAACGGTACCAGCTTCACCGCGCGAATGGCTGAATGGGATGTGGCACTGGCAGAAGCTGATGACGACGGTCCCCACCCGGGGTTCCGTATCTGTCCGCAACTTGAAGTGATGTCACTTCGGCATGAAAAAGCAGGCATTTCTGGGTTCTTGCGCCCGAATTATGTTCACGGAGACAGAGACGTGGGGCCTGAGGTGAAGGACATCGATAATCTCGCGGATATGTTGAAGAAGCGATGCCTTCCGCCCAACGGCTCTAAAGGATACCTGAAGACCTTGGCCATGCCCTCGGATGTCCTGGTGAATAAGGACATCATGGAGAGGTTAAATCGTCTCCGTGAAAGTCCCTGGAATCTCGAGATAGTTGAGAACGCCACTGTTCTCGATATGCGATCGATGTGGAAGCGTTATGGTGGTGAGTTCTAGCTTAATGCGAGATTAAATACAATGTACTGACAAAAACGAATAGGATGCGATTAATTGGTGATTAGGCTGACTTTGACTTGAAAAAAATACGTATTACTCAATATTCAGACCAACCATCCATATTTCCAACAGACAACATTCATCGCCCTCCGACTGCCCTCTACACGCTTCCCACCGCCTGTTCATTCAAAAGGATCGGTTAACAATTGAACTAAAAACGAACAATGAAAACATACTACTGATAAGCCAGTCGCTGCCAGAGCCGACGTGCCCGGAGACGATTCGAGCAACCAGGATCGTCAGAACAAGTCCCTATTTTCGAATCGTTCAGTTCATCATTTCATCATCGATGAAATCGAGAAAATCATGGAACAAGATCGTATCCACTCGCAGCCCCCTAGTACAGCTCCAATCTACTTTCGTCGCTGGACTTATAATATCATTGCGTTCCAAGCGGGTAGCAATTTTGAAGGGAAAGGTGGTCACTCGTCAACGGCAACGTCAACCTCAGCAAAAACATAAAATATATCAGTATTTGTACCCTTTCACCCCCGCGATTGATGCCCGTGTACGTGTCTCACTCTTAACCAAGTGGGTGCAGTATCTTCTCAGTGATGGAGACGACGGTATAATCTGACGTGGAAACCCGGAAGGAGCCCGGGAGGGAGGGGTATCCTGCAGACTAACCTTCTTCGGTTCCCTTTCCGAGACGCTGAGGTGTTGAACCTTGATGTATTATCGCTGGAAGAGGGCTCAGGACATGCACTGCAGTTTAGAGACGGATGATCAACAAACGAGGTATGATCATGATGTATACCATGATTCAATATTGAGCGCTCGCCGCTGAGTGCTGAGCGTCCACATCGCCTAGATATCGGACTTGGGCGATTAACACGACGTCTTCTAGCCTTGAATCCTACAGTATACTTCGAAGTTCGCACTCGATGGTCTAAAAGAAGACGATTGTCCGATTTTTGGTGAAACGGTGTTAAGTGAGATGTTGACATGAATTCGAGGCCGATGATCATAGCCTCATCAGATGCTCCAATGACGGTTGATGCAACGTTGATGATCAGTTGGACATCGGCTCGGCCACTGGTTTTCATAAATGTGCCTTGGATACTAACAACTGAGAGAGATCTACTGGCAAAGACTTCTCAATGATCAACCATAGATGAACAGAATCTGTTCGTTGAAGGATACACCACCGTTTGCCAACATAGCGACGCCATAGTAAGAGAAAATCTATAAAACGGCAACTATTTCCAGGCCTTTGCCCAGCACGACGAATCATTCTCTTTACTGATATGGAACTGTCCCCATCTCAAGTGGTGGTGGTGGAAAAGGGCCTGATCAGGGCGGCGCTCAATACAGGCATGCTTCAGAGTATGCTTTTTGGTATGGACTTTGACTGTAGCCCATATTCTTCCAGAATTTTAACAGCCAAACATATACCACAGGAATATATTCAATAGTGTATGGCGGAACAATGTACCTTTACAGTACGTTTCAATTTATATGACTTGTCAATACTGAGCATCCTCAATCCTCGAAGTATCCCGAAACAAACCAAACAGGAGAGTCGTTGTCACAGCAATTACAGCTCTGTATCTATTTGCAGGCTTCACCGTATTCGTAGATTTTTATACGAACACAGCGACCGTTAACGCCACGTCCACACGACAGAATCTAGCTCTGCTTTTATCCTCGCATTCAACTCCTTCAGCTGGGATGCTTGTCATGTCCGACTTCAGTGCTATTGCACCGTTTCTGGTATCCGATGCCTTGCTGGTGAGTCAATCATAGACCATTACTCCTGAATATGTACGTGACCACATGGATTTGAAAGATTTGGCGCTGTTACCACGTCTGGGGCAGGTCAATGCGAGTTATCGCTCTCCCATCCGCTCTGTTCCTCGCAGAGTCCAGTGAGTTACCCTCTTCCAGTGTCTCCATTCCTGTCGTGACACGGTTCAGACCACTGATTTCATGCAACATTAGTCATCTTTGCTGCTTCCATCGTCTTAGAGTCATTCATCCTTTTTCACAATGTTGACGAACGGTCACACTCACTGGGCTTTCTGTTTGACATTCTTGAAACCGTCATAATGTTTACATCTCTTTTAACAACGGTTGTGACGACCTTCCTCACGGCGTACAGAATACACAAGGTGGCCTGTATGACCGGGTCCAGATCGAAACACAGATTTGGCCACATTGTGACAATCATTGTGGAATCGGCAGGAATGTACTCTTTAAGCCTCCTTGGTGGCGCCATTACAAGCGCCATCCTGGACGCAGGACCTGGAAAAGACCTGACAATCATGAACGCCGACCGAGTGACTGTAGCAGCATATTATGTGCAGGGTATTGCCGAATTCGTTGCGGTATGTGTTCTGTCATCATTGAATAACATCTGATTGAGGACGAGCAATGAAAAAAGGGACTGGCCCCAACAATTCTGGTCGCAAGAATCGCGGTCAAAGACGGTGACACTGAACAAACCGCCACACTCACAATTCCTCACATATCCGAAGCAAGAATAAATTCAGCCGACCCCGTCACTTCGGGCAGGAGCAACAGGGAAACATCCATTCAGGTTCAGGGACACATTGGACGTGCCTCTGGAGAAAATCTCAATCAACATGCTCTCAGTCCAAGTCAATTAGAGAAAGGGCCGGCGGACAAAATATTGGGTAATGGATGGAACAAGAACTGATAGGAATCTCATAGCTGGACTGACTGATTTGTGTTCGATTTTTGTTCCATACGATTTGCGAGACAGATTGTAGTGATATTGTAAATTTGTTTTATAAATTATGGGGTCGGCGAGTTGTTAACTGTCTGTAACTTTTGAGCGGGTAGTGTTTAGCTGCAAAGGATGTGGTTTGCGGTTGGGATTTGAAGTTCTTGTAAGAGTGAGAGAGCAAGACGGCAGTACATCGATCGCCTCGATGGGCGCGGACGGTCGGACCGGTTGACAGCTGCATTGTTTCTCTAATCTCTTCTCCTGGATCCAAGTGTAGCATCAAGGTCTCATATACATTGCGCGAATAGGCTCCCTCATGAACAACAACATCCGCGCTGCCTGAAGTCCTACAAACAACAATGATCCTCTGCCGGAGGCTCATCGAGTCTTGTTTGCTATTAAGGATGTAGAGGGGAGACAATGTGTTGTTGCCGTTGAAGTTGAACGTTGAAGCTTGAGGCCTTTAGGGCATTGAGGAGGGGATGGTATCGGCTCCATAGGCGAGTTCTCGTTTGTGAACAAGCCTAGAGGTCGATTGTTTCTGGTTCATGATGATTTGACATGTGCGTGTTTATCAAAATCTCTTCCGTTTTGACGACTTTTTGGTGGGTGTTTTGTCACCGTTCCTTCCTTCCTCCCGCCGCGTCACTCCTTTCATCTCATCTTTTAAGCTTCCCTCACCTCGCATTGAACTAACCTATGCAACAGGCTGCTCCTCGGAAAGCTTCATCGTTCTCCTCACACCCGTAAACTTCAACATCATAAATCATGTCGATATATGGGAAGCTGTGAACGGGATGGACGAGATATGGGGACATTCTTGCTATCGCCTGTGGTTGCTAATGCTTTGGCTTGGTTATCACGAACAGATGTTTTCTCCTCTTCAAGAATGAGCCTACCTCTCAGCCTGGTCCATCTACAACTTGAAGCTTGCCGCCTGACGTCCTACCTTGACGTCCTTTCGTACCAGGTCCTTATTAATGGCATAGTTTGTGAGTGCCCTCGCGATGGTGCTACACGACGAGGTCACGAGTCTTACGTGCCAGGACGCAGAACCAAAATATTCTGAGTAGCATCATCAACAGCATCGTCATATGGGAAGTTGGGAGCTGGCGAGGCACAGGTCGTGGATGAGGTTGGCGAGGATGCAGTCGGTTGAACCTGGTATGTTTTCGTCGCATATTTTTTGGTTTTTTCTTCCATTGCTCAATGTGTCACTCAGCCCTGCACCCGATATGATGCCCTGGCCAGTGACTCGCCGGTCCTCATTGCCATTATTGCGGAAACTGCAGCCATTTACTCGGTCGCTCTCGTCGTCCTCGCCGTCCTGGCCAATCTAGCATCAGCATCAGTACTGACAAAAGCGATATCGCACTCCCTCTCGAGTCTCGAGGTCTTGCCTTTTCTTCGGGAGCCTGCCGTCCATTATTTAAATACGAACGAAAGAGGAGCGACGAACATGGGAGTGTATAGGAAGGGAAGCTTTTCGTAAGTGAAGCACCAGTGAACGTAGCGCACTCTATCCACGCAGCCTCTCTAGATCTATCCTCTGTCCCAAGTCTTCTAATCGACGACGCCCTGGACCCTTGGGCCTCACTCGACTCTCAAGTAGATTAAGCTCATGCGGCGATCTCCATGATTGTGAAGGAAGACGGAGGGGGCGCTGCGAGTTTTGAGATCTGATTCCTGAGCTGGGGAGGGACGATATCTAGAACATAGGCAGTGCTGGGAGGGAGAGGCAATCAGGAGACGGTGGGGGATCTGACGAAAAGCGTGGTCGAGGGCTTTTCTTTCGCTGTTTGTGCTGTATGTAGCGATGTGATGCAGGGAGGGAGGGAGGGAGGCCCATCCAATGGGCTGCATAGAAATCACTCTTCGGCATCCTCGCCGACGTGCAGGATTCCCTCCTCCACGTCCACCCTAGTCCCTGTCCACCCTTTGCCCTGGACCACCCGTCTGTCGTCAGAGACAATGATACGTGGGCGACGGGCATCAATCTCGGACCCGGAAAATCGTGGATCCAGGATGAGACCTGTGGGAGGGACGTCGATGAGTACGAGGAAATTGTAGTGGGCAGTTTCTTGTCTGTGGGTTTGTCGAACGTGCTCACCGGGCTTCCAGCTTCCAGCATCACACTCTCTCGCTTCTCATCTCATCTCATCCCCTCGCCACCCTTCCACGCATCCCATCCAATCCTCATCAATATCAAGTCTCTCCAGACCCCAGCTTCCAGCATTATGTCCCTCCACTCATACCCGTAACCCGTCCCCGGACCCTCTTCGAGTCGACTCTTCGTCTTCGGGTGTTCGACATCGATTAAATTTGGATTTGTGAAGCTCGCGAGGTACGCGACATTATTATGTGTTGCCAAATTCAATAGAGTCGAGCGTTCGGGTGAGTGAAGAGAGGAGAAACGGAAGGGGGTACAAGTAGAGAGGAGGGCAAGAGGTGGGACGAGCCAAAGTTGAACCAAAGACGAACCAGTCGGATGTGACAATGGTGTCACTCATGTGACGCTTCTCTCCATTCCGTCACACGCGAACACCCGACCCGAACCACTCTGGACACGACCCTCAATGGGGGTGACCATGTCCATTCTATTACCCTCACCCTCGGTGCCCGTCTCTACTTAATTGGATGCTGCGACCCTCGGCTGCCAGCTCATTCGATTTTGCGCATTCTTTGAATCTTCGCAACTCACTCCCTGTTGTCTACTTCCCAAGAAACCTCGCAACGACGCTTCAGTTTCCACCGCCCGCCCTCGCCTTTTTTGTCTCTGTGGTGCGGGTGAAGAAAGCACACTGCTGAGGATGACGAAGGATACAGTGGATGGCAAAGAAGTGAGCTCGGGTTCGGTAGCTTGTTCGGGAGAGGGAGCGTGTTGGTGGGTTTTCGTTCGTCTTGTCCCTCGCCGCACACTCACCTCACTCCTCGTAGTCAACCACACCGGACCCTCTCTCAACTAATTCCCACCTTTCCCTTCAAACTCGCGACCCGCTTTCGACATTCTCACCAGGGCGCGACCAACGTCAAACTAAGGGTCGAGGGAGGTTTGGTGTTGTCTCCTCGTCCCAAGTGACGTCATCCATCGCACTCTCATCCACATGTCCCGCCTCCGCCTCCTCTCTGTCGCTGTCCACTGCTGCCTCGTCTCATTCGAAATCGACGTCCCCAGCTCTTCCTCGCCCCTGCCCACCTTCACGCGCAAAGCCAATGGGACTCTGCCTGCATACATCCACCTTGTTGTCGCCTGAGTCCATAAGCGTTGAGATGTCGTTTGGGTCGATTTTCCGGGTACTGCCAGAGGGTAAAGGATATCGATCATCAAGGGAAGTTTCAACTGGTACCATGATATCGCCAAACCTATATCCTGGCACGAAACTCCTCTTCTCTAGACGACGCCTAGAGTCCAGCTCACAAATGCCAATACTTGGAAGTTGGAACGTGTGAATCCAAATGGTCTTCATGTGGATAAACCGATGGCACACTGAACATGGGCGACTCTGTGAATAGACCAGACGGGGAACACGGGTAAACGAGAGTTTTGAACATTTCATAGATTTCAACGCAGATTTCGTCTTGTTCTCATCACCAAACTCAACTTGTCAGAAATGAACTCGGTCGCTTCGTCCATCTTTCTTGGGTCTACTGGCAGATTTATGGTACGCATACTGTACTCATCAACGTGCGGAGCTAGCACCTATTCATCCTCTGGAACATTCAACATTCCATTACTACCTACTCGACCTTCTCCGTTCCTTCGCCAACATCTCCCACTTTGCCATTCCCTTTCTCCAATCCATCCATATCACTCTGACCTCCTGCGACACAGATGCTCATGACAGAAGGATCACTGTGAGTTTCGCTACAGGTTCTCCTCACTCCAGCCACCTCTACGGGCGTAGACCCGAATCGTAGCTCCGATATATGCGGAGACTTCGGTTCGACGTCGTCTGTATGTTCCGTGACCACGTCTTTGAGCGCAATTCTCGCCATTAAAAGTGTCGGTGCTATACCCTGTTATTATTATAATAATAATAATAAAATGGGTTCTCGCTCGTGAGTACGATGTCGTTAGAGAATCCAAGCTCAACCAAAACGACCACTCACTGCAACGATCCCGGCGACGGACTCGATATAATACGTCGAGATCCCAGCTGGAGAGTATATATCCTCAAACGACGGAACGAGATTCGACACGGCGAGGACGACGAGCATCACCGCGTACATCGCCGCCGACTCCACTATCATCGTGAGCACGTGGGTTAATTGGCGTTTACGTTGAGTACCAGTGGCAGGAGCCCCCGACTCGGAGCTGAGGCTCGCATTCATCGAGGCGACGGTGTGGATCCGGTAGCCGATGAGAAAGGTGGTGGTGAGGGTGGTGATGAGGGAGATGAAGACGAGGGCGGAGATGATGTTGTTGAATTGGTGGCCGACCCGCGCGTTGGATGAGATGGGTCCTTGGAGGAGTGCAGATAGGACGGTGGAGGTGACGAGGAGTCCTGAAAAAAGAAAAGAAAAAAAAAGGTTGGGTTGAGTTTTGGTGGGGGGAAAGTTAGAACTTGCTTGGTTGAGAGGGTCGGACTCGGACTTGGGAAGGGGGAGAAAAAAACTCACCGGATTCGGCGAGGAAAAGCATAGATGGGATGATGATCACACGTCTTGACATCCCCCAGACGTGGTAGCATCGCCAAATCTATCAGTGTCCAGTAGATAGCCATGGAGTCAACACTGGTTTTTACTACAAACCTACTCTCAAACAAGTCATACAACTCACCAAAAGCCCGTCCGATACCACGAACCCCAAGTAAAAAATAAAATCATTGAAGACGAAGAAAAACGGAGGCGGTCCTTGGAGGTTCGAGATGAAGATGTCCTGTCTGGTGCTACCGTTGTGGACCATCCATTGGTCTAGCCAATACCAGCCGATGATGAAGGTGGTCATGCAGAGGAGGTATAGAATTGTGATTGTCGAAACCACTATTCTTTGGTTGGGCTTGTTTCGGAGTACTTCAGGGATGGGAAGGAGGTTTGATTTGATAGTGGTACTGCTCTTGAATTTAGTGATGTAACGTACTGTAGAGGAACATCGTCGCGCTGTATATCATGGTATAAATCCCTAGGTCCGAGTTATAGATGTATGAGAACCGCACAACGTCAAATTGAGTCAAAATGAGAATCATACCGATCAGCACGTTTTGGAGCATGGATGCGTTGAGGCTGGCGCCTATGACGCTCTCCTGCACAGAAACGGAGGGGAAGGGGTCCGACATATTCGAACGGTGTTGGTGATTCTTCAAGCTTCAAGCTTCAAGTTGTACGTACCAAACACCTTGCTTGGAGAAAAGCTCTGGGTTTTATACATGTCATGATGTCCGGTATAAATAATTGCTAAACGCCAGTTGCAGATCCCCTCGTTTGAAACCATGTGTGTTTTATGTTTGGGGGAGCGGCACTGATAGACTATCGTACAATGCCGCCAGCCTGAGTGCGGCCCAGGGGGACTCTTTATTTTTATGCTGATGATGAGGAGCCCAAGATGAGCGGCATCATCCTCCAAGTTAAAATTGGTTCCTAACTTCATCATAACATCAACCATCTTATGGCCAAAAATATCTGAGGGACCTGTGAGCGACTACCTTGACGCAATGGCTGGCACTAGTAGACCGAACGGGCAATTGGGGAACGATCCTGGATGGTCAATATCATTTCAATCATGACAGAACCCTTTACGTTTAAATTCAGGTTTTCTGCCGACAACCCGACAACTCGCCGACTCGCCGACTGGTTTCGATGCTTCATATCCGTCAAATTGCGATTGGAAATTCGGAATCAGTCCTTGAAACACGGGATATGCAGTACACAAAACGGGAAGTAGACAGTGATGGAGATTTGAGAGGAATATATAGAACCAGGGGACGATGTGTAGCACAGAAGTAACAGGATATTGAGGTGTTGACTAATCTTACTCCGGTGCATTTTTGTTGGAAGAGTGTTTATACAACGATACTTATCTGAATCTGGTGATGCTATGCGTTCAGGGAATCGCTCCTACGATACTCATCGCAAGGGTCGCATTGACGACTAACAGCACTGATGGTGGCCGTCATGGGGCTTGGGAGAGCGGCGAGATTGAGAGCCAGGAGGCGATGGAGATGGAGATAGAGACACGCTCGGGATCAGGGCCAGTGTGAGGGTGTCAGTGTCGATGGTGATGTTGACAGTATCGGTGTGCTTGATATTGGTAAAAGAGCATGTTGTTTAGCCTAGCAACGTGAATCCTCCTTCCGACACGGAGGTTGCTTCCCAGCTGACAAGCTTTGACAAAAAGTATGAAGAAGCTCTCGTTGAATAACACAGCGGACCCCCATGACGGCGCGAATACCAATGCTTCCAATCGCGGTTGCACTGGCATCTCGAACGAGGTTCAATTTTGTATGACGTCTGGTTGTATTGAATCCTCGCCTTCTGGAGATTAGAATGTCACCGGACGTTGTAATGGTTGGTGTTGACTGGCTTGAATTAAGTAAACGTCGAGTCAATTCCCTAGACAGTGAGCACATTTTCTTCGATTCTTCTCCTGTTCTACTCGGTGTACTCACTATCACGTTGGACAAGTGCTTCTCGATCTCATTCGTTCCATGTGAGAGAGACGCCATGGTAAGTGCAGCGAATCCCACTTCTAAAAGGCTTGCCATTTATTTTTAGATTCCTGGGTTTAGGGTATTCACGTGATACCAAATTTCGGAGCAGTTGTGGGTCGTTCCATTTTTCGTACTTGGTCGTTCTCCATTTAATCGCTGCTTCACAGCAACTTCAAGGAAGATAAATCAAACCCCCAGAAACGTCGAAGAAAATACGTACGGCTTAAAAATTTCCTCTTTGCAGCTCAACGCAAATCTAACGTCGCAGAAGTTTGTTCCAGTTATCGATACTCCAGTCTGAATCCTCCAGGATATGGTTTCTCGCGACGAATTGCCCTTGATCGAAAAGGTTCCATACGAACTATGGGATGCTATCCTCAAGTTTGCGTGCGTGTGATCGGTTCACGGGAATCGCACCCTTCCTCCCCCTCCGTCTACTCGGGAACCTCGTCTCAAGATCGATTTCACGTCCCTTCGGGTATCCCAAGTGTGCGAGACATGGAGGACCATTGCGCTGTCCAACCCATCCTTCTGGAACAACATCTCTCTTGAAGTGCCCCAATACCCACACGTCGACCTCGTCTCTCTTTATATCGAGCGCTCCGGTACGTTGCCATTGGACGTCACCCTCAACTTCAAGAGCCTGAACATGTCGTCCGGGCACGAAGTCCATCGATTTCTCCGAATCAATCTTTTCGAGAGCGTCCGCGTGAAGCGATGGAGGACGTTGAAGTTGGGGCTCAATTACCAAGCTGGTGATGTTGGTATATGGGGAGTGTTTCACAACCAGATTTTCGTGATGCCGCTACTGGAGTCGGTAGATCTATATGTCATCCCACGCGACCATACTCCTCCCAACGCATTGCTACCCTCAAGACTTTGGGCAATGGCCCCCGAGCTCACCGAGCTCTCTGTCACCATTGGGTCCATAAACAACCGGAATAGAGAGAACGATCCCAGAGACGACATCTTCCCGGGCTGGCCAATCTCAAATGGGGTACCATATCACCAACTTACGCACCTCGTTTTCGATGGCGGGGACAGCGCAAAACTGAGATGGGACGGCATTCGCACTATCATTTCTCACTCCCCGAACCTGGTGTCCTGCTTTCTCGCGGGTATTGCCAACGAAGGAGAGGCGCTACAGCCGGGATCGACCGTATGGCTATCAAGAACTATCCAATACCTCCATCTCGAGGCGTCCAAAGCAACCCCAGACGATCTCGCCATTGGCTTGGCATATAGCCTCCGCGTGCCGTCTCTCAAGACTTTGAGCCTGGTGACTAACTCGGTGGAATGGGAAACACAGGCCCTGTACGATTTCATCGAAGAGTCCGAATGCCAGGCATTGACAGAACTCCGCGTCGACATCCCCAAAGCGACCGAAACGCATCAGCTCGAGAACTTCATCGATACTCTCAAACTTCTACCAATGCTCCGGGTTCTGCATTTCAGCTCGGAACAGTCTGCGAGTGTCACCCCGGAATTTGCAGCAAGGATGAAGGAATGGGACACCGACGCCGATAATTTTGCCATCGGTCCTAACCTCCAGCAGCTCTCGTTTGGGGGTAAGACTTGTGCGATAATCGACGACGATATCATAGACATCCTCAAGACCCGACTCTGTCCACCCAACACTCAACAACCCGTCGCGTTCAGTACCCTTGCTATCAACAGCAAGACACGTCGGCGGGTTAATAAGCATGAAGATATTCAGGCCCTGCTTCGTGATCCGTACGGTCTTCGGATCATCGACAACGATGTTGCTCTTGAGAAGAGCACATTTCATAATCTACACAGCAAACGCAACTGAAGCAGGTGACGACTGTTCCCGCTTTCTCGGATGAGTCACTGATTCCCTCTTCCTCCCCAACCCCCAATCTTCTCTCTATGTCCCGCATTCTTCCTCATCGACATTTATCATCCCAGCCAGCGCTTTTCAGTCATCCCCACCACGACGACAAAAAAAAGGGCTCGTATTTCGTATTTAAGTCACGCTTGTTCGATGTTTCTTTCCACGCATCCGAGTTCAACGATCAATAGCTATGCCTTCTTGGTTCCTCCAAGATGGACCGTGCTCTCCCCCTGTCTTGAGTGTGACTTGGACCAGGCGCAGCTCTGCTACACCAAATCTCTCAATAGGTATGGCCCGCATCGATAGATTGTTGCTATATTGCCTGTACCTGCAGCAGCGTGAGCCGGATCGATTCCCGCTTCGGATATGTGGGGAGTCGTAAGTGTAACAGTTTGTTCGGTCTCAGCGTCGTTTAGGGCAATCCTTGCCAGTTAAGGTCACTGAATAAATCGCGGCCGACTCGACGATCATGGTCAGGTTAGTATCATTGAGGCTCACGCGCACGGCGCAGGTCGAAGCTAACTTGGAGCTTAAGCTTAAGTGTAGGGAGGTGGTCGTTTGGAGACTCTGGAGGGTTCGTGACGCGAGATTGAGGGCCGTCACAGAAGTGACACCTCCACGCGTCCATTTGCATCCCCTCCTGTTTCTCCTCTCTTCACTGACCCACGGTGACCCACCCACACACTCTCCTCTTCTATTCTTTAAACTTAAACGATGCCGAACGTCGAGCTCACATACGATGTTTGGGAACTAATCATCGACATTTTGGGCGATGATCTTGATCTTGATTCGGACGACCGCGCGTCGTTGCTCGGACTCCGAAACTTGACTTTGACCTGCAAAGCTATGGTCCCACGCTGTCGCAAGCACTTATACTCAACAATCGACCTCACCAGCGGTGTCTCCGAGTCTGAGAGGAACCGAAACCGATTAAATGACCTTATCAGTCGCTTCCACGAACTGCTCTCGAACCTGGAGATAGTCTATCATATTCGACATCTTCGCCATCGCATCCTCCTCCCGGATGACGTTCGACTGCCTGACATTTTCGATGTCCTTTGTCAATCGACGTCCTTGAGGTCTGTTGACATTTGTGGTGCGAGGAAATACTGGGACACATTCCCAAGGCGATTGCAGGTCTCGTTAGAGAGATTGATCCACCAGCCCACCATTACCAAACTCAATATTTCAATCATGTTCTCCGTGCCGTTATCAATTCTCTCTGGTTCCACCTCTGGCACTGGTGTCACTCACCTCACTCTCCGAGACGTGCGGTTCGCGCGCAACTCTGACCTGGGGGAGTCGCCGGACCCTGCCATCGATGTCCATTCAGCCAACGTGGATCGATGCCGCGGCGCCGACGCGGTGGTGTTGTCAACTCTCAGACCGACGTATCTCTCTATCATCGGTGGTTACGATCATGTTCGGTTCCTCATGCAACCGCGGCGTTCCTCCGAACTGCCCAAGATCAACTCAAGAATCATTGATTTAAGTGGTTTGCAAGAGGTACAATTTGCAGATGTTGATTGCGCCGATTACATGGAGGTCGTGCATCAAGTGCTCCTGAACAGCAAGGAGCTCGAATCGCTGTGTTTAAATGGTGAGTGAAGTGGTCAAAACATATATTTTTATACTGACGTACACACACCCATAATGAAATGTAGTTGTGTCGCCGCTATCATGGGCCGGGTTCGGAGCTTCTCTATCCGCATCGCATATTCGAACACTCAGTAATCTATCCCTCGGAACATATGTGAAACCAATCGAGGATGACAACGACGACAGCGATACCCTGCACGATCTCGTCTCCCAACTTGGAATAATCGTAGGGATGAACATTTTGAAACAGATACACCTCACTGTTACCTTCATAGACCGCGAGAATGCGTATCGGAGTGATTGGTCGCCGCTTGACGCCCTGTTGACGAGACCTGGTTCGTTCCCCAAGTTGAAGACAGTCAGGATCGCTATTCTGAGTCTTTGGGTCGTTTGGAACTCGGATGGAGCCCCGAGAGAGATCAAGGCTCCAATAACGGAGCGAAACTTTCCCAACCTTCTGGAGAGCACGGCTCTTGATTTTGAGCTTCGAGTGGGACAAAACGTTCACCAGTGACCAGATCATGTGAATATTCACCGTCGTGCCACAGAATAGAATATGTATGAATAAAACGTCCAGATCTCAGCTTCCAAATGTGAGATCGAAACATCTATGTTCGTCCCATGTCTGATTGTTTTCCCTGCCTTCATCGATGAAAAAATCGATACCCTGAGACTGAATCGAATCCGAACCTGCCTCTTTGCTACACACCGCATCCTTCCGTATCCTCTACATCGAGTCCTTTCACCTCCACCGCATCGACAACAAATGGGAGTGCGGTGGATCCCAGGGCGGGCGGTGGGGACTCCACCATTCGCTTCGATGGTCGACTCGCTTTTGTGTTGATCTTCTTTGGGAAAGTAGACAAGAGAGACAGGAGATGTTAGAAGAGGTGCCAACATACATGGAAAGATTGGAGAGTGAGGAAAAGGGGTGTCCGAAGTGGAGCACAGAAGAAGGAATGCCGATGTCGATGAGGATGGAGTCCATCCTCATCTACGTCGACATTCCGTGTCCATCCGATGGCCACGCCGGACGGTCCATCTACCACCTGTTGGCTATGAGCAAGGCGCGAGCCAATGACACCGGTAACTACGGGAACCCACCTCCTCCGACCAGTAGATTGAAGATGTGTACCTTGATATGTACCGACATCATTCGCGCTTGCGAAAATGCGCCCAGAGCTGGAGTTTTGACTATTTTGTACCGTCTTATTCAATAGAGACGGAGACGGAGGCTGGGGATGCGGGTAATAGCACGGACATGGTCACTGCTTACTGATGCACACGCGTACGTTGAAGCGGAGCTTCGAGCTTGGGGAGGTCGTCGTCGTGTTCGTCATTCGATGTAGTGTCGGGATAACGACGCATGATAGGATCTAACCATTCTATGCCATTGAATGTTCTCTGATAATAATAATAAAACTAGAACTTGAAGAAACTAGGGACAGAAATCCAGTATGTGCAGTGCGGAATTTTTTTTTATGCATCTTTGGTGCCTCCACCACCGACCCGGTCTATTCTATCCCCTTTCTCAAGTCGACTCGGACTCGGACTCAGATTCGGCCCGCGCAGAGCGAGATCTCCTATCGGAGAGCTGTCAATGGGTACGGCCACTTCGGATATGTGCGGGGTTGTGAGTGTGACCGTTTGTTCAGCGTCATCACATTTGACCGCAATCCTTGCCACCAGAATCGTCGCAGACACTCCCTAATGATCGGTCATCCGTCCGCGTCAATATTATTATTAGTATGCACTGTCAATCAGAACACACGTACCGCCACAATGTTCCCTAGAGGCTGCGTGTAATATAACGCCAGCAAGATGTTCAAATTCAAAGGCGCCGTCGACAAGAAGTTGAGGATGATGATGCAAAGGAGTGTTACGGCGTACATCGCCGCCGACTCCGCGATGATGATGGTGATATAATTCAACCTGTGCTTCGATCTGGAGCTTCCGCTCATGCGGGCCACTTTGTGTATCCTGTATCCGATGAGAAAGGTGGTGAGCGCCGTCGTGGCGAGAGATACCAGGAATAAGGCCGTGGTGATGTTGTTGTAGAGGTCGGAGATTGATTGAGTGAGAGGACCGGACGCCCACACTGAGACGACGATAGAAGCGACGAGAAGACCTGATGTTCGAGGTGGTTGGGCATGTCAGAAAACAGGGATGGAGGATGATTAATAACGAGTCATGCATCATGACTCACCAGAATCTGCGAGGAACAGAACAGATGGGAAAGCAATAACGCGCAGTGACATCCCCCAGACATGGTAACACCGCCAAATCTAGCAAGAAAAATTCAGAAAAACAAAGACACACCCACTGAACACACTACGGTACATCTGACTGACCAGCAATGCGTCTGATACCACGAATCCCGAAAAATAAACTACTTTGTCGACGGCATTTATCCATACAGGTGTTGGTTCGATGATGGCCGAAGTCATGTTGAATCGCGTATCCCCAGCGTCAACTATTTGTTTGTTGGAATACCACGATAGAACGGCGCCTATCCCAGTGAGAAGATACAAGACGGTGATTGTCGGGAGGATTATTCTCCGGTTTGGTTTATTTCGGGATACTAAGTCGCGCCGGCACATCGAGGGAGTCAGTATTTGCAGGTTATGAGTAGACTGTTTGGGTAACACGATAACGCACTGTAGAGGTACATCGTCCCACCGTATATCATGGTATACATTCCTGTTTCGTACGGTTGTGAGTATGTAGAGTTGGACGGTACGTATATACACCAAAAAAGCGTACCCATCAACAAATTTTCGAGCATGGTTGTATTGAGATTTCCGCTGATAAAGGCCAGGTCCAAGGCGGTTTCAGAGGGCTTTGTCATATCTGAAATGAGGATGATTGTTGTGCTGTCCTTGAAAGACCTCGAGAGATTCTTTATTTTATATGTAGGCTCTCAGACTGTGTTCCTATCAAGTTCCTATGGTTTCTCTCGGATGAGAGATGGTGGTAGAGCATCCTTCCACGGACAGATTCTTTCCATCTACGTTTGATCATCGAGCAATCCTTCGTATCTCAATTGCTAGTATCCAGCACGTAGGAGCAGATTCAATGACAACGCGATGGATTCCAACAGGAGGTATCGTAAAAATCAGACCGTCTATGTGATGAATCCCAGGGGTAACGCATCAAGTTGTTGAACACCACTTCATCAACAATCAAAGTTTCCTGAATCATGATTCTCTCGATGAGGTGGAAGATCGATGGTGTCACGCAGGAGCCTCCATCCCAGAAGTGAAATTTCAGCGAACCACAGCTCACGAAGCGAGAGACGCATAGCCATAAAAGCCCCATTGGCCTGGTGGATCGTGCGCGTAAATGTGGGCGGGGCGAGGGTGAGGAAGACCACGAGACATTCGACCGAGACGAGGCCGCAGTGGCAAACAGCAGAGAGGATGAGCAGAGGCGGGACATGTCGATGAGAGTATGATGTATGATTGCAGGGAAGGACAAGACGAAAGACAACCCAGCCAAAAGCAGTGCAGCGGCAGCGTCGTCCACGCTTCATTCATTGCCGCATTGCTAACTGCCCCGGCCCCCACATCAACTCTCTGCCTCTCGGTAACGAGCCTACGAGGCCGAGCCATGGAACACCCCGAGCTGTAGCTTGACAATATGTACCGGCATCGTTGGCAGTTACAAAAAAATGCGCCAAAGTCTAAGCCAGTGAGCTGGCAGCCGAGGTTCGCAGTATCCCATGATCAAGTAGAGACGGAGGCTGAGGATGCCGGTGACAGCATGGACATAGTCACTGTCCTTGATGCACTCGCGGACGCTTGGAGCTTGGGGTCGTGGTCGTGGCCCAGAGGAGTTGTACCCAGAGAGGTTCAAGTCAGGTTGGTGTGTGACGGAACGGAGGGAAGCGTCACGGGAGTGACACCACCGTCACATTCGACATCCGTTTCGCGTTCGTCTTTGGTTCGTCTCGCTTCTTGTCTCGCCTCTTACCCTCCTCTCTACTTGCATCCCCTTCCGTTTCTACTCTCTTCAGTCACCCGTACGTTCCCCTCTATTCAACTAGGCGACTCCTCGTAATCCTCATACAAGCATCAAAACTCACGAGACCAACGCGAGACCCGTCACAAAGCTAAGAATAAAGGACGTGGACCCTCCATAACAACGCAAGGTTACGGATTAGGGGTATGGGCGGCGTTGAGGCGAGGCGAGGGATGTCGATGAGATGAGGTGAGTGATTCTGGAAGCTGGAAATCTTATGAGCGCGTTCGACAAAGCACCAGACATACTCATCGACGTCACTCTCACAGCTCCGATCCTGGATTAATCGGTGACGGCTGTATAAGGACGTGGGATACATCGAGCCGCATCATATACGGCACAAACAACGAAAAAAAAACCCTGGAACACGCTCTTGGTCACATACCCCACCGTTCCCAGACCGCCTCTTCCTCCCAGCACTCCCTGTGTTCTTCCAACCACGTCCGCTCCTATGTGTCGTCCCTCCCCAGGCTCCAAGAATCAGAACTCGCAGTGCCCCTCCTCCGTCCCTGAGGCTATGGGATATCACCGCGGGAGTTCAACAGAGTCTCGCGAGCCTAGCGGGTCCTGGCCCAGGCGTCATCGTTTAGAAGACTTGGGAGAGAGGATGATGAGAGATGGATCTATAGACGGGAGGATTGACAGCGATGAAACCCTCACGGTCCTGTATCAAGGGCTCCTTGAGTGCAAAGAACTTCAATCGTTGGATATAAGTAGTGAGTACTTGAGTCCCAAGTGGTCGAGTGTATTTTATTTTTTGCTCGTAATGTTCATATGACACACATGGTTGCTTGTAGTTGACAGGCCACTCTCATGGATTGGAGTTGGGAGCTTCCCTATCCGTCGCATGTTCGAACACTCAAGAGTTTAAATCTCGGGCCATATCTGCACCCAAAATACAAAGACGACGACGACGACAATCCCTCATTCACCATCGCACAAGATCATGGATTTGAAGACAAGAGATGCCCATCTCTCCGACGCTCATTACATCTCCATTCCACATACAACATCCACCAGCGAAACACTCGTTCTCCAGAGACCAGTAGCCATTGCGAATTATCTTGGATATGTACATGGTCCTGGTCCGCTACACCCACAATGTATGTTCCTTGACAACGTAAACTTTATCGCGCCACTCTTTGAAAGTCTGTGGAAGAGGTCGATGCGTATACCAGCAAGAACGCTCCCGCAGGGTCCCGTCCGAGCAGCTCGCCAAGTTTCACAAGACCAGTATCCAACAACGAACGAGACCGATTTCAACTGTGGGAACAGTCCCAACGTCGTGACCAACACATCCAAGTCCGACCAAGCTTCGAGGTCGACAAAAAGAAGTCCGTGAGCGTTCAGCAGAAGCGATAGGTTGATTTCTTCAAGGACGTTCATCCCCGAGATCGCTTTGAGCTCGTTGGAGATGACCCGCATCTCGTCATCGCCTTCTTTATCCACTTCATAGTATAAATCCAGTCTCCTGAGAGTCGAAAAAGCGCAGACGGACAGTGCGGCTCCTAGTCCTGCGTACGAAAGCTGAGGGTCAAAAGCTGAGTGTCTAAGTGAGTTGTTCGTTTTGTGTAATGAATCGAACTGTCCAACTCGCTGTACTCACCACACAACTTCAACTTGAGAGATTGCACCTCCCTGGTGGTTTGGAGGAGCTCCCAGACGATCTCCGTCTCTTCTTTGCTCAGCATCATGAATTCCATGGTTCTCAGGCCACTAAAATCCATGACCCTCTGGTCCTCGTTACCTAGTAGGCCCGGTCCATGGGCTCGCGCATTCGAGAGTAATCTAATCGCCCTGATGCCATCCCTAGCATGTAAAAAGATGGGGCAAGAGGTTACAATCGTCCGAGACACCTCTGGATCATCCGGAGCCAAGCTTTCACTCGTGGCAAAGCATACACAATGGAGGGTGAGATGAGTGAGATTCCCACGAGCAAAGATCGTCAAAGGCACTTCTGTGGCGTATAAAAGGCGGAGCTCGGTGACAGAGGGAAGCTGAATGAGGGCTTCCAATGAAGTTTGAAACGAACTGGGGAGGGATGTCCACTCCGACTCAACATCAAGTTCCAGTGAGCGCAGGGCGGCCGACCGTTCTCGAAGAATAGTGCTGAGGATGGCCTGGACGTGAATGGAGTCACTCGCAACGCCGGCGCATACGCAATATGTTAATGTAAGGTGTCGAATGTAATGAAGGATCTGTGGGTTCTCGTTGATAAGATGGTTGAACTTTGATGAATACTTCACGCCCTTGTCGAGGGCAAGACTCGAGAACAGGTGCCTGCGACATAATGGAACCATCGCCTTGCAGGTCAACGAGAGGGTATTGAGAGCTTCTATGTTAGTTGTGTCGCGTGCGTCTTCTGCTGATTCTTGGCCGAATGAATCGACGATTTGTTCCCAGACGTCGTGGCTAAGCACTGTTGTAGCCAGCATGGGTGAGTGTTTGAGAGGAAATGGAGTTTAAGCAACGACACCTCTCAGTCAGACTCCGGCGAAACAATGTTCTTGGGCGAGACCCGATCTAGATAGGGGCCGCCAGATCACGACACGAACTTATAAAAGAACGTGTCGACCCTCAGACAGAAGGGAGCGTAGCACTAGAAGAGGGAACATGAATGTCTGTAACCAAGACAAACGTCCAACGTTTCCAACGCGTCCAACCCCGACCCCCAGTCCATTCCACTCTTTTAAGGGCTTGGGCTGACTTTAGTTTTTAAAAAAATCAATGCTCAGACCAACCACCCATATTTCCAACTACTACCTATCCACGCAATTCCCACTGCCTATTTATTGAAAAGGATTGGTTAACAATTGAACTGAAAACATACAGAACAAGTGACACACCAAGATACCAAGATTCCCCTCGACGCTTCCCCACACCCCTATCCAGACGTGTGCAATGGCCATCTTCGTTGTGCGAATGATTTTGCTTTTACGCTTAGGTTGATTGCTCCCCGGCGAGAACGTCGAAAACGGAGGGCGACGGCGTTGGCGAGGCGATGACCCACTGACGTATCGCATCGACGAGCATGCTCTACGTCGGGCATACGGTTACCGCCGTGCCCGGTTCGGGTGGCAGCCCTAGGAATAGGAGGCGAGAAGGTGATGGGGCCTGAGGCCAATGCCACCACTCGTTGAAGCTCGTCGATGGTTCAGGTAAAGGCGTAGGCACGCCGCACAGCCGACTATGACCACGACGAAAGGTCCAGACGTAACTTGTCTATCATCTAAGTATTCCAAATGACAAGTTCAAAACATCAGAAAAGCGCAGAAGATGACAATAGAATAAATGAACACTAGCTCGTACATCCCTCACCCGACCCGTCCAGACTGCCCACCTACCGCTCTTAAGGTGAATAGCTTCGAGGGAACTTAGAAGGAAATTCTGTTTAGCCCGCAATTCAGAAAATTTAAAACCTAACTACAATTTGGCTCGCAAAATTGTATGGTATGTAAACACAAATAACCCCAGCTACAGACATTTTATACAGTTCCTCGTTTATCGACAGCCTTTGCCTGGTATTCAATCCATCCCCTTCCCCTTTTCAAGTTGACTTGGACTCAGCACAAATTCGTGTATATCTCCAACTGGGGAGCGCATAACCTGAATGGACGCTGCTGTATCTCTGTTTCTCCTACCCGTTGAAACACGAGCTGAACCTGTTCTCGCTTCGGATATGTCGAGGGTCATCAGAGTGACTGTTTGCTCGGTGTCTTCATCTTTGACTGCAATCCTTGCCACCAGAATCGTTGTAGCCGCTCCCTATTTTCAGTGTTCCGTCGTCCGTCAATCGGATAGAATCAATGAATAACTAAAACCACATACCGCAATAAAGTTTGAAATAGTCGTTACATAACTCACTGAGGCCAACGCGGCCTGGGTCGCATCGCTGGATATGCTGTTGGTAATGGTGGCGCACACGAGGGTGACAGCGTACATTGCCGCAGACTCCACGATCATGGTCGCGATATAATTTAATCTGCGTCTAGATCTAGAGCTTCCGCTCATACGCGTCACCTTGTGTATTCTGTACCCGATGAGGAAGGTAGTAACAATCGTTGTTGCAAGCGACGCCGACAGAAAGGCGGAAGAGATGTCGTCGTTGATGCGGGCCAATCTCAGAATTTCGGCCTTTTTTGAACGATTCAGAACAGGCCCTCTCCCAAAAAGAAATCCCAAAGAAACGATATCAGCAACAAGTAGGCCTAGTTCCAAATTAATGCGTTTAAGAACAGGAAGAGATAATGACTCACAGGACTCCGCGACCAACAAAAGCAATGGGATAACGATGACTCGCAGGGACATTCCCCAGACATGGTAGCACCGCCAAATCTTGAAATATGTTCAGCTACAGGCTCCATTGGAATAAATTGTGGTTGGACCGACCATCAATGCATCTGCTAGCACAAATCCTAAACAGAAAACGAAGCCGTTGATAATGACCAATGATGGAGGAGAGGGTGCAGATAGGACCGTGCTCATATGTAGTCGTGTTGCAGCCGCGGCTACCGTCCCTTGATAGAGAAAATACCATTGAATTATGAAGCCTATGACGATGAGCAAATACAGGATGGTGATCGTCGGGATAACTATTTTCCTGTTTGGTTTATTTTGGGATACTGCGCAGATTGACCGTATGTTTAGTACCGCAAGCAATAGAGATACTTTTTGGGTAACACACTGTAGAGGTACGTCGAGGCCCCGGGAAGCTCCACCCAAAGCTTGTCCGCCCAAATCCTCAAAAATGCCTCTCAAATCCGTAATTTTTTCCCTCTCAAATCCGCAAATCCGGACAGTGTTCTGCAGGGTCCTTCCTAATATAGATGCTTTTCGGCCCGCCCGCGGCGCCTCTTGAGGTCCTTTTGTT